>OX637865.1:39187770-39257770 GCA_951802705.1 Netelia virgata | reverse complement strand
TAATTTTGTTAATATGTGTGTTTTTTGTTTTGTTGTCTTTTTTTTTTTGAGATGGTAGGTATTTCCTATAGACGATTGGCTACGATTTTATTCGCATTTTACAAAGTTAAGTTTCGAACTGAATTTAGCTTTATATTCGTTTATTCCTAAAATACACAATTACACGATCGATATCGAACGACTCTCTCTCTTTCTTTCACGATTTTCAATAAATCTCGAGAAGCTGAACAACATTGGGAAAAATAACCATAAAAATCTTTCTTTCTTCTCGTTCTTTTTTTACATTTAAAACAAAATGAATTTCCATAAATAAAACGATTCGATATGTTTTTTTTTAAATTATTGTTTGACCAACTCTGAGAAGAGGGGAAAAATTAGGTAACAGTGCGCACTTGGAAAGAAGAGAGTGAGAGGAGAGAAAGAGAGAGAGAGAGAGAGAGTCGTGGATTCTCTGGCGAGCAACAAGTAGTAACGGCGCTCGAAGAGCAGACGCTCGATCCGTATGGAAGCCTGGAAGCTCGACTAGGCACACACATACACACAGACACACATACAGACTGCTACCACTGGCACTAATACCATCGTTCCACGGAAGGTGGAAGCGTGCCGTGTATTAGAAGTGAACGAGTGTCTACCACTACGTTCTATGTACTTCATACACGTGAACTCGCGAGACTCGACTACGGCACTACAAACACCGTCGCTTGTACATAGCAGAGCCATATGTACCACAGGTACACAGAAGTACAGGTTGTAGCAAAATTTCTAATCAAGATTGAAAATTAAAAAAATTATCATGGAATTGAAAGGAAAAATTCGAAAAGACGATCGTCTCGTGGTCAAAATTGTACTTAAAAAATGTGTGATTCTAACTTTTTTGTATACTTAGCTCTTAATTTTTCCTCGATGAAGAAATATAGTGTTTTCTCATTTATTTTAATAAATTAAAATTATGTTTTTATTTTGTCTATTTCGTTAAATCTTGAATTACGTTCTATCGATAATCAGCGAATTTGTCGATTGTACGATCGTTCGATTTTTCCTCCGGTCGAAATTCTCCAAGGAAATCGGAAGAGAAAAGAAATCGTCTCGGAGATTTTCCGAGCGAAACGAAGATTTAGGTCGCGAGATTTTCCATCGCATTTTGCTTCCCACTCGATAAAATCCAATTCGAATTTCTCCCGCTCGAAGATAACTTTCAATTTTTGTCAAATTGCGTATATTTCTTATAAAATTTGCCAATATGTCCGACACTCGCCGGATCTGAAATGGCCTGTACAACGTAATATATTTTCTCGTGTGCACATAGTTCCCGACTACCTAGAAGCACGTGCTGCACAGAAGCTGTCGGAGAGAACGAGAGAGAGAGAGAGAGAGAGAGAGAGAGACAGACAGAGAGATAGGAAACGAGAGAGACTGACGGTTAGAATAGAGAAGCTACATATCCTGATCTCGTGTCTCCGGGACTCTTTCGCGCTTTCTGTGCTAGCCATTCACAATGTACGAACTACAAACATATCGTGTGTACCGAGAGTACGTCATGCAAGTAGTTGGGCATTATCCATATATTTATATGTTTATATATATATATATATATATATTTATTTATTTATATATATATTTATATATATATATATTTATATGTATATATATACATATATATATGGAAATATATATATGCGTTGAAGGTAGACATATAATAGGTAGGTAAGATATATATATATATATATATATATATATATATATATATATAGAGCGTACGTACGAAAGAGGGCGCAAAGACCGACCGGTGTGCCACACAGAAGCTTCGCAGCTGTTTCCGCGAGGAAACAGTCCTTCTCACACATATAAACATATCACGCCCACAGAGTTCGATATATCGGTCTGGCCCCGAGATATATAAAATTCGCCCATAGGACAATCTCTAGGCTCGAACGGCCGAAATTTCCCGAGAGACGAAAAATCGCATCGTCGCCCACGTTCTCCAACTAATTTATATTTTCGCGTTATCACGAGAATCGATCCAGTTTTCTTCTTCTTCTTTTTTTCCTCGTCGATAGGTACACGCACGAATTATTGTTGGAAAACGGATTCACACGCGTGACGTCGCGATCTTCCATCAATTTTCTCAGCCACCGTTGCTTCGCGAAATTGTCGCGTGGAGAAATCTTTTTTTCAATGTTTTGCTTTTTTTTGGAGACGATTGGCATTGTTAGTTTTTTATGACTCAAAGAGAGAGAGAGAGAGAGAGAGAGAGAGAGAGAGAGAGAGAGAAAGAGAGAGGAGGGTGAGACGATGGAGCGTCTTGAGGTTGGATGCGTTACCTTGAATCACGCGTCTATAGACTCGTCAATTGTCTCTTCGGTCGAGCGATAAGATATAATTGATAACGAATTTTTTTCTCTTTTCCACTTCGTCGAGAGATAAAAATCGTTCGCGGTTTTATGAATTTTTCAGATACGAGCGACGATACGAATCGTCTATCGCGACAATTCTATCAGACTTCGGCTTTCGTTGCTCTAATATCACTATCGGGTGTTCGATTTGTTGTTGTTGTTATTTCCTTTTTCATTGTCAAACGAACGCGAGAATTCGATGAATCACGAAAAATTTACCAAATTGGCCGTGACGTGATTGAAAAGGGGGATGAAAGGGGGAAAGGAGGAAACGAGAGACAATTCAACAAGTCAGAGATACGCGAGCAACAGGTTTGCCCCCCCCCTCCTTCCCCTTCCCATCCCGAAATTGGGGAAGGTGTGGAAAGTTTTATTTTTATTTTTCATGTTTTATTATTTTTTTATTTTTTTTATTTTCACGGGAAAACGAGAACGAGCGTCGTTCGACGAAGGGAGTTTTCCGAGCGAGATACCAGTCACACAGGCAGGAATGAGAGAGTGAGACTCGAGTGTTTGCGCGAATTGTGCATTAAACGGTCCAAAGAGGCGAGAGAAAGAAAGAAAGAAAGAAAGAAAGAAAGAAAGAAAGAAGAAAAAACAAAATTCACCCCTTACCTCGATATCGCGAGATCCATTCATGCTCAGGCATCCCCGAAATTTGTTCAAGCCCTCTTTCGAGCCTCTCTTCTCTCGCCCGTTTCCGCAGTAAAGCAAAACAAAACAAAAACAAAAAGAACAAACACGAACGAACCAAAAAGCAATGAAAACAGAAAAACAATAAAAAGACGAAAAAAAAAAAAAAACTTCTTTTGTCAGAAAGCACGAAAAATATTTTTAAAACTAATGGAAAGAAAAAAGAAAGAAAACGACGAATTTTCGTTTGTCGTGCTTCGATTTCAAAGACAGCGAACGAATCAACGACGCGGAAGGAGGTATGCGTTTGCATAATCCACGAGGAATCCATTCATGCTGCAATTTAGCGTGACTCGCCCTCTAGCCCAAATTTTCCGAGCGTGTTATTTCGCGAATACGTTTATATATATATATATATATAGCGCTTGTCTCTATGTACGTACATAGAACGAGTGACGAAGAGAGAGAGAGAGAGAGAGAGAGAGAAAAAAGAAGAGAAAGAGAGAACGAGAGAAAGAGAGAGAGAGAGAGAGAGAGAGAGAGAGGTTCATGGCGCGCCTGTACGGGCTGTTTGGTACGTTTTAAAGCGTGGCAAACGATGCGAGAGAACAGCCAAAATTTCACGAGTGGCCCAGAGCCAACCTCGAGCTCTTTCACACTACCACCACGCTCTACCTATTTTATGTATGAAAACTCTGCGCTATATGACTATAGCGCAGCTTCGTAGACATCCAGCATTCCCCCCCCCCCTCCCGCCCCCATCGCCCTCGCCGCTCTGGCTCCATCGCTGCTGGCCCGTAACTGCAACCGCTGAATGCAACGAGCAACGTCGACTCTCATATATACATATTTATATACAGGAGCGTGGCTCACCGACTGTACATGATCCATGTACTTTCTATGTACTATATCTATACATTGGTATATATATATATATATATATATATATATATATATATATACGTGTGGGGGGGGGGGGTGTATGTATACATTTATATACGTGGGTGCACTCGGTACTGCGACCCGGAGTTTTCCTAGCGCAACAAGTGGGCATTTCCAAAATATTTACCCACCTCTTGGTGTCCCTGTATCCACGCTCGATGCCGATTTAGGATTCAGTTTTTATCAACCGTTTGGTATTTTCGAGTTTTTTGTTTTCTGTCGGTAAATCCGACACCATTGCGAAAAATGTATTGGAGTGCGATTTTATTTTTTTTCAATTCGTGACGATATTTTTAGGGATTTAGGGGAGCGAGGTTTTACTATACGGGTGAAAGAAGGGGGTGAACAGTTTCTCGTAAAAAGATCAAATTTTACGAAAATTATTATCGATCAATTTTGTAAATTTGTTTTGTGTTTTAATTACGAAATGAAAAATATTCGAAGAGTATTTACAGGCGACGCGTCGCTGGAAACATATAAGGCGTTCTTTCGTATTTTACTTCGTTTAATTTGGTCGAAAAAATATATATTTTTTTTAAATGTTCTAACAATTTTTACAAAAGTATCGTAGTCAAATTTTCGTAACGTTGGTCGCACGTTACGTTGAATAAAATTTACGCGATAGCTTACGGGGATTGGAATTTCGGGGGTTGAAAAGATTAGTGCGAGCGCAACAAGTTGGTATCCCAAAATACGGCTAGAACTACCCGAGTGTTTCTATTCCAGGTGGCTGTGGTGGCACGACTCGAAAGTATGTGTGTGTGTGAGAGAGAGAGAGAGAGAGAGAAAGAGGGACAAACCGAGAGAAACCGAGAGAAACCGAGAGGAAGAGAGGGAATGAGTTTCACACTGAAATAGAAGCTCTCGAGTAAATCCAACAAGTTGTTATCCCGAAAACCAGAGGGAAATGAGCATTGGGTCGAACTGGCGAGCAAGTCGAAAGCGAGTCAATGACCAAAATCACGTCGAATTGAATAAATAAACGGATTTTGGTGGACGAGGAAGTGGTTCGTTCGAGTTCATTCGATTGGTTCGCATTACACTTATATATATATATATATATATACATATATACATATATGTACGATATTTAAATACCTTTATACGTGCCTGAGTATGGCCTGTTGCTGCTCGTTTATGTATAAACTATACGTACGCACATAGGACGATGGACTTTCCTCTCTACTTCTCTCCCTCGATGTACATTATGTACAAACTATTTGCCGGCTTGGCACACGGAGAAAGAGGGAGAGAGAGAGAGAGACATTGAGAGTGGCCGACGTTACGTGCATGCCGAGCATTGTATGCACGTGCTGCAGTTCGAAGTTATATATATATATATGAGTGTGTATAAAATACATAGCACATAGGCAGTGTTACTGGAGTACATGGTTCATATATATATATATATATATATATGTGTGTGTATATATGTATAATACATAGGAGAAACTGTCCACCTAACCTCTCTTCGGCGAGCAACAAGTAGGTATCCCCCAAAATATGTCCAGAGAATCGGGCGAGCGTGTTCAACGAACTGCAACGAGATTTTGAATGTACAACGGCGAATGTCGAGAGGATAGTTTGCTCGCCGAGTTTCGTGCGATAACGAAACGTAATATATATATATATATATATTTATCTATATTTATCTATGTCGGTTACGAAGGAATATAGAAATGAAAATTGGTACGAGAAATAATACGTCGCCTGAATTTCGTTGTCTGGAAATATAATGATTTATTTATTTTTTTGCGTTCGTTTATTTAATTATTTATTTGTCGAGCGGTCGAGATGTATGAAATTGTTATTTTAATATTTATTATCGTTTTTCGTTTGTTTGTTATCATTAATATTCGAAATTTGACGAAATTCACGACGAATTCGTAAAACGCTCGTGGCGAACAGTTTTTTTGTTTTCTTCTTTTTTGAAAGTATAATTCGTTACACGTGCCAGACGTCGAGCAGAGCGAGATAGATAATTCGGAGATACGAGAGGCGTTCGACGAAGAAAAAAAAAAAAAAAAAAAAAAAAAATGATGCATCGCAAATATTTAGGTCGCGAATTCGGAGCGGAGCGCGTGAATACGAAACGCTCAACACGATTACATATTATATTTCCGCGCGTTTCCGCGAGACGAACGTCGAAGTGATCGAACGAATAGAACGAATGAAAAAAAAGGAAACAATATATATATATATATAATCGTGTCCGTCACGTTTCAAAGTTACCGAGGCACGTACGATTTTATTGACACGAATTTCGTATTCGACTTCGATAAATAATTCAACGATTTCGGTTAATTTAATTCGCACATTAATTTCTGGGCAAATTATGGTACGTTCGCAGATTGTACGGCGCGTACCATACGTGAAATCGCGCAATTTACCGAGTGGATTTGCCACGCTAATGAGCAAGAATTAAATCTCGATTCTCGCCCACACGTGTGTGTGTGTGTGTGTCTACGTATATTCGTCTATTTGTGTGCGAGTTTCATGCTCAAATTATGGACTTTTGCGTGCAACAAGTAGTTATATGTATATAAAGCCGAAATACGAGAGGGTTGTATAGCTCCGAAGCTCGTCAAAGTTAGCAAGGTCACACACGAGAGAGAGAGAGAAAGAGAGAAAGATCGAGATAGAGAGAGAAAGAAAGAGAGAGAGAGCGAGAGAGAGAGAGAGAGAGAGCGAGAGAGAGAGAGAGAGAGCGAGAGAGAGAGAGAGAGAGAAAGATCGAGATAGAGAGAGAAAGAAAGAGAGAGAGAGCGAGAGAGAGAGAGAGAGATCGAGAGAGATAGTTGGCACGTTTTCCTGCTGGGGATCGTTCTCTAACACCGAGCGAACAAACGATCCGACGCCGGTTCTCTGATACTCTCGTGTCCATCGTCGTCCTGAATTCGAGGTCGCGGGTCATCGTGTTAATAAACGTGACGAGGTCGAACGCAGCACCTTCCCCCACCCGGCAGACGAATCGAGGGAGAATTAAAAAAAATTATAATAAAAAAAAAAATAACCGCCGACGAAATGACCCCGAGGGGCTAGGAGAAGGGGGATGGAGGAAGCGAGAGATTAATTGATGATAAAAGGGAGACGAGACTCGCACCGTGTAATCCCTCGTGCGATGAAAAAGACAAAATTATTTCAAGTTTATACTTATTTTTTTGTTCATTAACCACGACGAACTAAAAAACAAACATTTTTTTTGTTAATTACTTATTGTTTTTTCTCGATAGACAACGAAAATTCTCATTTTTCACTCCTCCGCTCTATTTTATACAATTTTTCAAGATATTCACGAATCAAACAAAACAAAAAAAAGAAAAGGAAAAATTTCAATTTTATTAATTTTCATTTCTTTCCTATGATTTAATCTCATTTCATTGTATTCTCGCGAATTCCTCGTATTATTTACGAGATACCGAAACTGTCCGAGAAAATGATTCTCGAGTTGCGTTTACTCTGCGCGGAGAGAACTTCGGCCCCTCCGCCCTCTCGCTTCATCTCTCTCTCTCTCTCTCTCTCTCTCTCTCTCTCTCTCTTTCTCACTAATTCGTCACCGAGACGCTTCGCGGCGTGTGACGCGCGGTGACGTTGGAAGTGCAGCCGCGGCTGATGCGATAAGCGGAGATACGGTCAAGGCCTCGTGAGCCGCGAGCGAGAGCCTCGTCGCAGCCGGCGTCCGTTCCCTTTCCGACACGCTGCTGGATACCCGCAGAATGCCGGGGCCACAACCACCACTTCGTCGTCGTCGTCGTGTCGTCGTCGTCGTCGTCGTCGTCGTCGTCGTCGTTCTCTCTACCCCCCCCCCCCCCCCCCCCCGCTCTCTCACTTATTCTATCTTTCTCTCTCTTTCTATATTTCGCTATCTCTCTCTCTCTCTCTCTCTCGCGAATCGAGGCAACGGCGTCGAGACGTCAGTGGCGTCGACAGGATTGCATGCGCTCGGTGCATCTCTCGCGTTGCATCGCTCGCAACGAGTTCGCACGATTCGTTTCGATGCATTTTTCGACAATTTTTTTCAGGTCGTAAAATTTGATTTCTTTTTATTCGTATGTAATTAAGTAGCTGAGTTTATATATATTGGTATGTAGGTATATGTATTTTTTTATAAATAATAATTTCAAATTGTTCGTTCTTGTTTTGTTTGTTTTTCCTATATTTTCAATTTTACATTTTTATTTCTAAGTTTTGTTTTGTTTTGTTGTCTATAAATATCGCGTTCGTAGCTACGATTTTCCACAAAACTTTCGTTTTTTTTAAAATAAATCTTGCTATCGTCGATTCTTTCGTAATCGAATAAAATTCACACTTTGAAAATAAAAATAAAATAAAATAAAAAAACCCGAAGGATATAACAGCGAAAATATTTTTCTTAAAGAACGTAAATTTTTTGATAAATATTGATCGTCGTCGTGAATGAATATTTTTGGATAAGAAAAGAATGTTGTGTGTGTGTTTTTTTCCTTTTCTTTTCCGTCGAATTTAAAAGAGTCTCGATGCGAGAACGGAGAGAGAGAGAGACAGAGAGAGAGACTCTCGCAATACGAGGGCGAGTCTCATGAATTCGGCAAAAGTTCGACCTCGATTCGCCGCGCTTCACGAGACAATGCCAGCGCGCCTCCTCGTTTCTCTCGCTTTATATTTACTACCCCGTCTCCCCCTCCCACCACCCTCTCTCTCTCTCTCTCTCTCTCTCTCTCTCTCTCACTCTCTCTCTCGTCCGTCTCACTTTCGTTCTCTTTCTCGTATCTCGACTGCAATATCCTTTCGAGCGGCGAACGCACACGTTTACGTAACACTCGGTACACGAGAGGAGACGGAAAGGGGCAAATTCATGTGCGGTGACCGGACGAGGTCCGTGGTTTCGCCAAACATGCGAATTCGCGATGGCGAACGACGTTGGGGAAGAGGAGAGGGGGCGAAGACTAAGTGAGAGAGAGAGAGAGAGAGAGAGAGAGAGGGAAAAAATGAAAAAAATCGGCAACAGTTTCGTCTCTGACCCAGTGGACGCGACCTTGGCTTCGAGACCGGCGATACGAAGAACTGGACTCTCGCGCAGGGTCAAGCTCTGTGCTCGCTCGCGGACGAGTGCGAAATATAAATAAAGAAAAAAAGAAAAATTAAAATAAAAAAATTAAAACAGAATTGAGAAAGAAAAATTCGACAATTTATACTTTGCGTTATTCAAAGACGATTAACGCGCGCACGAGTTTACGTAATACGCGAAAATCACGCGACGACCCAGCTCGCGCGTAAAGTTCTACGCGATCTAATTCGCATGTATAATTTCGAATCGATCGACGTCGCGAGTTTGAACTTTTTAACTTTCGATTTCGCGTCGATTAGAAAGATTTCTTTTTTTTTTTTTGCTTTTTTCTTGTTCTGATTTTGTTGTTTTTTTCAACGATTGCGCGATTTCTCTCTCTCTCTCTCTCTCGTTCGGAACTTTTATTTATTAGGACAATGTTTTTCTTGCGATTTTCATCTTCGTTCGCGATTCGATCGGAAATCAATAATTCATGATCTCTTTTCGTATCGTCGACGCGGGAAATAATGCACCGAGGGACAGGCTCGCGGGACAACGCGAATATAAAACTCATCGATGGATCGACCTTGAGCATCGATGACGAGTTCGATGCGAAGTTTTTAAGGAGGAGGAGGGGGGGGCTTGATTCTTTTTGTATCAAACGACTATCGTGAAATGGGCCAAACGTTTAAATCTTGATATTTTTGCGAAACGGAAAAATGGAAGAACGCGCATTTTGTCGCGAAACGAGCGTCGTGCGAGAGACGAGGGTTCGTACGTATTTTACAGCTTGTTTTACGATCGAATCTCGTGAATAATTATTTTTAAACGAGAATTAACGTAGGTACGTCGATAAAAAATAATTGTACGACATTGTTTTTGGGAAATATGTGATATTTCGGTGGAACGAAATTCACGAAAATTTGGAGATTTTACTTTTTATGGGAAACATTTTGTGAAATAAAATTACTCGACGATCATTTTGAAAACGACGAATTATAGCGAATTATTGTTTGACAATATTCTAGATTGGAACTAAAGTTTCATTGTTAATAGAAAAATATGTGATAGTTCGTTTGAATAAAATCGACAAAAATTCAGTAAGAATTCCCTTTTTATCAAAAAATCTCGAATTACTTTAAAAAGAAAAATGTATTCGTTGAAAAAAATACATTATTTTCCATCCCGCCTCATAACTTCTCCATTCTTCCTTGAATAATTTTACAATAAACTCGAAATTCCTGAAAAATCAAAATTCGCATAAAAAAAAAAACTTCTCAAGTAATATTCCATCGTTTCTCGAAACATTGCAAACGATTGCAAAACCGAGATGTTGCCACTAAAAATCGAGACACGAAAACCTGATCCTTAAAAGTTAGAAGACAAAGCGGAAAAAAAACGAGGCGACAAAAAACCACCGGTAGAGAGAAGGGAGAATAACAAAAAAAGACACACACACACAGACATAAAATAAAAATAGACCGAACGATAGACGAAGATAGAGGAGTCAGGGAAACCATCATAAAAGACACACATACTCGTGTGGACGATGCGAGTCGAGAGGCAAAGGGGGGGGGCTTTCATATCGCGTTTCGGTCGCGAATCTGAAGCGTCCGGGAAGATTTTGTGAGCTCGCCCGTAGCCACGAGGAGGCTCCGCCTCCTATATTCTCCTATCCCCCCCGGAGCCATTCTAAACAAATGAATCATGCTCCAAAATGGCCGACTGAATTTAGACGTCACGTGGCATCGACGCACGCACTCTCTCTCTCTCTCTCTCTCTCTCTCTCTCTCTCTCTCTCTCTCTCTCTCTCTCTCACTCTCTCTCATACACACACGTACATTGACGCATACACAGTCACGCTCTATCTCTGTCTCTTTACTCGTTTCGCCGTCCTCATCGCTCTCCCTCGTGCTCAGCGCGTCGTTCTCTCTCGCTCTCTCGCGCACGCGAGCCGAGCAATCGAATGGCACATATGTGCGCGAACACACGGGGGACTCGCTCGTGCTCTTTCTCACACGGTCGCACTCACACTCGAAGATCCATGGCCACCGTCACAGTGACTATGTTTATGTGGGAGTGTGTGTGAGTGAGAGAGAGAGAGAGAGAGAGAGACCTTTCCGCGTTACGTTATTTCGATGAACGTCGCTTCTTAATGTGTGCTTCACCCGGCTTTACATTTTATACTCGATCGAGCGAGAATTACTTATGTATACGAATATAATTGGCCGTAATAGCGCGCGATCGTCGATGACACAGTCATTGGCACTTTTTATTTTTTCACGTGCCGAGAACCGTTGCCGCACTTCGAGACGAAGATGGCCGCGTTGCTTCGAGAATGAAAAACGATTTTTGTTATTCTAAAATTCGTTCGGTGGAAATTCTGTTTTTTATTTTATTTTTTTGTTCTTACGTCGAACGAGATACGCGTTGTTGTTTAACGAAAAATCTTTAATTCGAGGAAACTATTTAGCTGTGATTAGAGAAATTGGGAAAAGTTGGTGACTTTCATTCGTCGAATTTATTGAAAATTCGTTCAAATTGAAAAATATGTATTTTTTTTAGTTTACGAACGATATTTGTTAATACTCGTTAAAGCTTATTTTAGCCGTAACTCTGTCGTCACAATAATCGACGAGCGGACGTTCTTTATCTGAGAAAACTTTTACCCAAGTTGCAAACGGGTCACCGATATCAAAGGAATCCGAATGAAAAAGTAGAAAAAAGAAATCACAAAGTCCGCGAGAATCATCAAGACAGCAAACTCGATCTGATATTTCGCTGCGCTGCGCACTTTTATCAATCGATCTTATCGCGTTGCGATACTCTTACGCATGACGGCGTTCTGACTCGCGTTCTAACCGGATAGAAAAGAATTCGCCCCGATCCCAACCTCGATGACAATAATAATAATCATAAAATACAAATGATAAAAATTAAAAAAAAAAAAACAAATAATACCAACAATAGCAATTAATTCGATTCGATCAAAAGCAATTATTTATATTCGACACTAAAAATCGTGAAAAAGAAAATCGAGCTGTTCGTTCGATCGAAAAATGTGGTCAATTTGCATCATCGACCGACATTGTCAAAACAATTTAATCCATCGTAATATCGGCATGAAAAACGAGTTCTCCTCTCTCTATAACGTAGATTTTCTAATCGGCTTTATTCCCTTGTTATGCTGACACGAATAAATAAATATTATTGAACGAGTGTGACACCACACATAGCGAGCAACTGTGAGTGAGTCGAGACCTCGAAAACCACCTCCGTTGATGACCGCGTGGGCGGACATTTTTCGGCGTACGTGGCTTAGGCATTGGCTCACGAGGATCTCGTCTCGGGGCAACGAGCGTGGAGAAGAGAAAGGCGCGCGGAGCAACGGTCTATACGTTCGGTGTTCTCGGGTTGCGGACCGGCTGCTGGCCTGGCTCGCGTTTGCCAGTTGCCTAGCGATTATGCGAGAAAAACCAAAGAGAGTGAGAGAGTCCGGCTTCGCGAGAGGAGCCGGACAACGTGAGAGACGTGATCGAGCACTCGGTCGTGCGAGCGGGGGCGAAACGGCATGAGGAGAGAGAGAGAGAGAGAGAGAGAGAGAGAGAGAGAGAGAGAGAGAGAGAGGAGTGCAAGGGAGAGAGGGGGATTATTACTCTATAGACGACGACGACGTCGATGACGATCGAAGAAGGAGAAAAAGAGAGAGAGAGAGAGAGAGAGCTTAGAAGGCCGCGGAGGAATTTAATGTCAAGTATAGGGAATCGGTTTCGCGCGGTCGCGCTCACTTATGCGCCAATCGCGCAAACCCGGCTTTTCTAATGCCCGGTAGGTACCTATATATATCGTTATACAGACGTACGAGCCATATTATCGACGATGTGTCTATATATGTATATATATATATATATATGGTGTATACACGAGGACTATTTACGACGCTACAGCTGTGCCTATAAAGTGTATTCAGCATCTGGAAAATACATTAATTTTCACGTCTCTGAAACTGCGAGCTTGTGTGAAACGCGCAATCGCGCAACAACACGAACGCCTTTCCCCTCGATCGAAACGTATAAGTACGGAGGATACCGTAGGTCGACGAATTTTCTATGCCCGAGGGAAAAACGTTTAATGCGAAGGAGAGAAAAATGCAGTTTTTTTTGTTGATTTTTATTTATTTTTTGTAAAATGAAATTTAATCTTCGCGATGGTGTTGTAGCAAACTAGGTGAATAAATAACGCGGTTCGTGCGAGAGGACGTATTACGTAATCGTAAATCGTTTCGTTGGATATTTGAGAATAAATAGAATTGGAATTTTTTTTTTTTTAATCGATCATATCGCAATAAATTTTTTGTTTTTTTTTCTAACTTTGTAGTGTAATTATTTTTTGTTTGTCGAGGCGTTGTGCGAATGTGTTAGGAAAAATTCAATTTTATTTTCGATGTTTAAAGCTGATAATGTTTATTTCTCGTTTTATATCACGATTTTGATAATTAACGAACATTTTTTTTTTTTTCGTCATTCGATCAAAAATTGTGTCTTGGTCAAATTTAGCTGAAAAAATGAAAAACAAAATAGATGCGACGATACGGAGAATGACGCATGGGACAAGAAAATCTGTGTGGTCAATTAACGTCTGATGATTTTTCGCAACCGAGGAACGAAGACTCGTACCGTTCGTCAAAATGATGGAAAAAGAGGAAAATGAAAAGTAAAAATAAAAGAAGTTCGAGCATAGAGTAAAGCGCATAGATTAGACGGTTATACGTGCGCGGAGATTCGTGCGTCTGGAGGAGACATTAATTTCGCGCATTTGGCTATGGTCGTTGCGCAAGAGACTACGAAACGCGCGCGAGAGAGAGAGAGAGAGAGAGAGAGAGAGACGAGACGGTGGCGTCGGGAGGCGCCGCTCGTTCGGACCGTATCTAATCTCACGTTCTCTTCGTACTATCTCTATCTCACTCTCGGTCTCTCATTTTTCTCTCTCTCTCTCTCTCTCCTCTCTTCAGCACTTTGCTCTATCCCCCTCTTTCCCTTCGTAGTCGTCCACTCTCTCGCTCTCTCTCTCTCTCTCGCTCTTTCTCTGTGGGTCGAGCGTTTGGTCGCATCGACGCCATCTTGAAATCCGAGCCTGGTCCCCACGACTACGAAACCTCTCCCTCCACGACTCCTTAATCATCTCCGACTAATTTTCAGAAACCGTATAGTTATCATTTTCGCTCTAAGAAAGCTTTTTGCAAAAATATCCTGTGGTTGTGTCGAAATATGATGCACGATTTTTTTTTTACTTTTCCATAATTGTCGTTACTTAAAGCTAATCGTACATTTTTCATTCTTTATTGCGATGCGACGCGTCGAATATTTTCGACGAGTTTCTTTTTACAGTGGAAAAATCCCATTATTTCAATTTATTTGAGAATTTTTCGGTATTACGAATGAACAAAATTTCGATTGTGATGGAATGTTTATTTACATGATTGCCATTCGATCTTTTAAAAAATTTCATCGTGTCCGAATCATGGTTTACGATTAATTGTATAGATAAAAAGCGTAACAATCAACAAAAATCCACTCATTACAATTCCTTTCATCGAACGCTCCTCCAGCGAATTATTATTTTTAATTCCAATTACAAACAAAAATTTCAAAACCTCCCTCGTGTTCCCGAATTTTCTCAAATTTCACAAATAATATATTCGCAAAATAACAAAACTATAGTAAACCCCGTGAAAAAGAATTTTTATAAATTACCTACGATTCTTTCAAAAATATAAAAAAAAAAAAAACAAAAAAAAGCATTTTCCTCGAGCCTCTCCTTTACCCCAACAATAACACCTCCGTTTCCTCAACTCCTATTTTCCCATAGGCCCAAACCTCTCGTTGCAAATTCGTCTGTTTGAAAAAAAAGCTTGGCCGAATATTCATCCCTCATCGTCGTGCTGTGTGTGGCGTTCTGAATAAAAATTCAGCGACAAGACTCGTTCTACGAGGCAGCCGTCATTATAAACGAGCGAGTGAACACACACACACAGGTCGGAAAGCCCGCAATCACGAAATGTAAATATGTATGAATCAATGATTAATCAGTCCTTTTTGTCTCGAGAAATTGCAACCTGATCCGGGCAGGCGCGCAGTAACGCTCGCGAGGAGGCCTTGTGCATTGCGCACGGTACGTTACACACATATAGATATATATTAACGCGTGAAAAAAAAAAAAAAAAAAAATCTCTACACCCCTATATTTATATATATATATATATATATATATATATATATATATATATATATATACACATGCAAGGTGGGTTCCTCTTTCCATGTACTCGAGGTTCCCCTCTCGCGCGTCTCACCCCCTCCTCCCTCGCCCCGTTGCAGAGCTTCCACCGAAAAGCTGGCTCATGACTACGGTCGATGACTAAGAGCTCGGAAATTTTTGTCTCTCGTCCGTCCGTCCCCTTCCCAGTTTTTTTTCCTTGTGTCTCGGTTCACTCTGTTCGGTCCCACCCTGTCTAGCCTTCGCTCTTCCTCCCCTCCCGCGCCTCTTTGTCTTTGTCATCGTGTGCAGCCCCTCTTCAGTCTCTGCCTCCCCTACACGTACTGACGATGACTGACACCGTCTCCTCTCTCTCTCTCTCTCTCTCTCTCTCTCTCTCTCTCTGGCTCCGTTCTCTCGTCAATATCACGCGACTCGTTTGCTGTTTTTTTTCTTTTTTCTTCTTTTTCAGGTTTTTATTTTTGTTTTTTTGTCATCGTTTTTTTTTTCGCCACTAAAACTATGTAATTTGCACGAATCTCGCGGGAAATCTTATCTTCGCGAAGCCGAGTGCATGCGGAAGTCGTTATCGAGGGATAAGAACGAGAAGGGGAATGTAAACAAATTTGGGACGGAGAATCATTAATTAGTTAATGCGAGGACACGTTAATCGATAGACTGGAGAAATTTTCGAATTAACGAGACAATTCGACGAGAATTCTTTATTTTTTATTTTTTTTTCGCAAAGATTTTTGTCTAGAAATTATTATCAGTCGGGGATAAAAGAAAATATGAAGAATTGTGCAAAAGCGCGTACGTGGAATCGTAAATGAGTGTATGGGAGATGGAATAAAAATAGACAATGGAAGATGAGGAGTATAATGAGAGAAAGAGAGAGAGAGAGAGAAAGAGAGAGAAGGAGAAAAAAAATTGCAGCCTGTCGATATTAGCTTTTAAATTTCATATCGGCGGAGCTCCGACGAGCCTGACGCATCGAATTGTCTTCTATTAAAAGTGTCATGGCCACGTCGTTATACCCGAGAGAGAGCTAGGCCGACTGTTGCAGGAGACGTTCGCGAGAGAACGCTCGAGCGAACGTAAGAATAAGAAATATATTCTAATGTCCCAGTGAAAAGACGCGACGACGACATTTATATATATATATATTTTTTTTTCTCGTAAAATGTTACCAACGATCGGTCTAAGAGCCACTGGACCGAGAAATAAAAAAAAGATCCCGAGATACACGGACGAAAGTTTACGAAGACGAACCGAAGAACGAAGTAAACGATAAATCGATAATAAAACAAACAAAAAAAGAATAAAAATATCGAGACGCTTCCGCGTGTCGAAATAATCGACCGTGAAACTAAAAGCTTGTCCCGAACCTGATTGATGTTGAAAGAAAATTTGCAAACAGCAAAACGAACGATAGTACGTTTTTTCAAAATAAAAAATTTCATTATAAAAAAACAATCTCTTAAAATCTACAGTTTTAAGGTTTTAGCCCCTAATTTACATTCAGAACAAACTTTTTTTTTTCATTAAAGTAATTAAGTGCGAGATTCAATGTAGAGCAATTTTTTTTTGTTTAAATTGAAATCAATGGCACTATAATTTCAATTCCTATTCTTAGAAATAATTTGTCGCCCGTGAGACGTTCTGTCCGTTACTACTGCTACAATATATATATATATATAAGAATGCTCGTATAGTACGTAACCGAAGACTCCGAGCTCGGTACATATAGTCTCGGTACTGCAAGCACGAGAGCTGCAGTCGAGTTGCATCGAAGCGACGGGAACGACAGAGCGAGGTTTTCTTACTCGCCTTACTACAATACTACACATTGGCTCGTGTACGTACACCAGCATACACGAGGCCTTACGCTCGGCAGCTCAACGGAAATCCCGGAGCCATTCACCGTGCCAAGGACCCTCGGATCAAAGGCTCCCTTCGAGCCGCCAGCCAGCCAACACAGAGCACCAACAGCAGCAGTTTGTAGTTGCGATGTTACGCGTGCTACTGCCGTCGCTTCTCTGTGTGTCTATACATCCATATACTTGCATATATTTATAACCTATATATATATATATATATATTCCGTATATCCTACTAGACAGAAGACTTGCGCTTTCGAACAACAATGTTCTCGCTCCAGTTGCGATTCTCACTGTAAGAAACGATCGAGAAAACAAAAAGATTCGTGAAATGACGAAAGAGTGAAAGAACGAAATTTGTCAACGAGGGAGAACGGACTTTTTGTCTTCTAACTGCTATTTTTGACCGTTGTTTACGGAAAGCATTTTACGTTTTCGACTAGCAAATTTATTATTCGTGAATGGACGTGGAGATTATTTTGAAAGAAATAATAAAAATCGTACGAGGAACGTTCAAAAGGAGAAAATTATGGAGTACAGCATACGATCGAAAATATTTTGTCGAAAAATACTCACCGGACTCGCGATGCTTCGACTTCGTGCGTCCTAGCGACCTTGTTGCTGCGCTCGTGTATCGCTCTTTCTCTCTCCCACTTGCGTGGACTGCCGTGCGATGCTCGTGTACCGCTCTCTCTTTCTCTCTCTCTCTCTCTCTGTCTCTCACACACTCTGTCACTTGCGGGGACGCTTACGCGATGCTCCCGTATCTCTGTCTTTCTCTTACGAGGACGTTGATGCGGTGCCCACGTATCGTTTCCTCTTTCTCGCATAAACGAGTACTATGGCTTATTTACTGCAGACGTTCGAAATTTTCAACCGTACGTGTAGCGAACGAAAAACGCGATTAGTAGTGTTGCTCGTTGACTTTGCAGCGTCGACAAAACGAGCATCGAGTCACTGTGTCACGGCGCTCGTATTACACATTCAAAGCTACTCCGGCTACTTTTACCGTGCTTCACTCACTAGTCACTGTCGCATCGGCAACTCGTCTCATTTGATAGCATAGTTGTTTTCGTTTGTTACGGGAATGTTTTTTCGCAGATCTTGAAGGTTCGAGGCTGTGAAATATTGCACAGTCTCGGAAGAAAAAGACACAAAATGGCGGTAAAGCTTCGAGGTGCGCGGGCATCACCACTTCAATGCTCTTCCACATCTTCTATGACACGGATTGGTCCGGCGACAGGGTCCCTAGACGAACCGGTTAATGTTATTGGTCCACGATGGCCAATCCCGAGTCCGTATCGGCAAATGCTCGAGCGACGACCTGTGGCCGGTGCTGCTCTGCGCGGGTGCCTGGGAAACTTCAACTTGTCCAAGCAATGTTCGATGCCTAGTGCTCGTTGATCTATTATTTGCGCGCATCCGTATATCCTTCCTTACATTATACGTTTTAAGGTCTTCGATAAACAAAGTGTGTCCGTTTCAGCTCGACATGGAGATTTCAATAAGCATCGGTCTTATTCGAGCGAAGGGCATAACCAACTTTCCTGCATTACGCCAAAATACTGGTGCGTACCGCAAACATGGTGTTTTTTCAAATAACGTCACGAAGTAAAAATATGTATGTCAACCGTATTTCTCCGAAGTTAAATCGACAAAACGTAATTTTCTTTGGTTATGCCTATCCCTTCGTAATCTTTAGACAAAAAGAACATAAAAGTCCCGTTATGATGTACGTGAAATAAAAGCAGTCGGCCGCATAGGTACGTCATGCTTTTGTTTGAAAAATAAAATGTATTTCATCGTTTCTCCGTCGTCGGTTTGTTTCTACAAAACACGACGTACACAAGGGTACACTCTACTAGTGGCAGCGTGTCGAACGCCTTGCCGGTTGCCGGCTGTCGGCTCCCGTAGTAGTGACAGAGGAAAGACAAGGTTGTGTGCGACGTGCATATCGGCTAGTATAGGTTGTATTCTCGTCGTATGATAGTAAGAAGTAGTAGTAGTATAGTAGAAGCGGTCGCGACGAACGTTCTACCAGTGGTGGTGGTGTGGTGGTGGTGGTGGCGGTGGTGGTGGTGGTTGCTGTGACAGCGTCGACTAGTGGCGACGACGTTGGTGGTGTGGCGGAGTTGGAAGCGAGCGAGCGAGCAAGTGCGAGGGAGAGGGAAAAAGCAAGGGAGAAGGAGAATACGAAAAGCTTGGTAGTGGGGAGAGAGTCGGTGGTGCTCGGATGGCGGCGCTCCTAGCGCGCAAGCCGCGCTGGCGGACGCGGATGCAGTTACGGGAGCGCAGCGCGACCCAACGCAACTCGCAAAACGCATATCCCAGACGGAGCAGCAGCCGCGAGAGAGACCCCTGGGTGCTGCTTCTCTCTTCCGTTGCCCGCTACGACGTCGACGCCACCACCGCTACCGCGTCGCGTTCGTACAGCTCACACGAAGACCACGCGCGCAGGGGAGGCATCGACGACATTAATAAACGGGGGGAGAGAGAGATAGACAGATAGAGAGAGAGAGAGTGAGAGAGTGCAAGTGAGAGGGGAGAACGTAAAACAGAGAGAGAAGAAAAATATGCAATCGAAGGGTTAAGAGAATCGGAAAGGTGGGGAAAAAGCGAGAAAGAAAGAAAAAGAACGAAGGAATAACGACGAAGAGAAATAACCACGAAGAATCGAAGTGACAAACGAGTGCCGACGCCGCGCGAGGGTGTCGACATTTTTACGAAGACGGAACAAAAGAATTGCGAAAATAAAGCACGACGGGTCAAACGAAATAAATGGAAAATAAGATTATTTAAATTTTACGATAAAACATTGAGATTACGACGGTAATGAACGAAAGGATAATAACGAAAGTACAGCATGGATAATATCTCAACGAGGGAGAGACGTTTGTAAAACGGATTTTCAAAAGTGCAGTTGAAGTGCAAATTTTCGTATTAGATAGTGCTAAATTGAACGAATTGTTTATCATTTTACATATATATGTATATAAACCATACATGTGCGTATAACAAGGGATGAAAAGTGACGAGACGAGACGAGAGAAGAGAGAGAGAGTATGCAGCGGAAGTGGAGGAAAGTTATGTGTTTATTTTGAATAGTGAAATTCTGGAAAAAACAAAGCGTTAAAACAAAAATTATTATATAGTTTTACGAAAAGTGATAAAGATATTAAAACGTAACGCAACAAGCGTCGAAATATTTTCAAACGTTCGGTGATGCTCGTCGATGTTCGGTTGTTTCCGGACTTTTGAAATTTGTCCGTTTGTGTCGCTACGCGCGGATGAGAGAGCGGGATTCGCACTTGTTTCTATCGTGAACCGTGTTCGTCTCGTCTCGCTCTCGATCGTGAAAATTGGTCAAAACTTTATTCGTGCTCTCGCCCCTTCTATAAATCTACAACGGACGGATCACCGTTCAAAAAATCTTGAAACGACAATTCACCGATCGTCGAAACAACAATCTTTCTTTCGTGAGTATTTCCCGTGGCTAGGCTGAACATTTTTCTTGTTTAATCTTTTTTCCCGCCCCGCCCCCCACCCCTTCTCTCCCCTCTCCCACCACACACCGCCATACTCGTTTCTCCGTGTTTCTTTGTGGCGACTACTTTCGTCAAAACGATATCGAGAGAGGACAGTGAGACGGAGACGGAGAGTGTTCCAACAAGTGCAAAGAGACACGACGGGCCCGATATTGTGGAGCGAGGTCGTTCGCTGCTGTCGTGTAAAACATTACGAGAGTTAGCGAACCGCTCGCGGAAAACACATCGGTCTCCGAGCGTGTGTACACGGCAAGTGCGGCCACGCCGGACTTTCGTCGTTCGCGCGACGCCGGGTTCTTCTCTCGTGTTTGTCGTGCCAAAGCGCCGCGCGGCGGTGTGCGCCGCGCTCTTCTTCGCACGTTGTGAATCCTCGTTCCGACGGCGAGCGACAACGAAAACAAAAAAACCCTAACCCCGTCGGGAAAACGACGGATAGAATCTTGAATAACGAAGAACCTTTTCTCGCTAAGTAATAACGAAAGTGACGAGACGAGAGGTCGACGAGCCCGAGAAAACCGTGAGAAGAGAAAAAGCGGAAAGGAAAAAAAATATGGAAAAGTCGAAAAAATAATCTCAATGTTTTTTTTTTGTTTCTTTATCGAAAAATATAAAAAACGATGCTAAGGGCGTTCGTCGAAAAGGATTAGAAATGAAGTTTTCGTTAGTTGACGAAGCGTACTAAATATCATCGACGAAGTGAGGTTAGGAACGAAAAAGAATAATCATCGAGTTTCGCGACGAGGCGCGCGTGTGACTATCGTTTATAAATCGTCGCTCGAGGGGCAGTGGGGGAGGGAAAAACTACGACGAAAGAATTCGCGTCGATGGACGCGAAAGAGGAATCTTTAACGTCGAACGACGGTTCGATGCGTTCGTCGATGGGTATGCGTGGCTCGTTCGTCGTTGCTTGATGAGACGCGGTCGTACGACGAGCGAGAAAATAAGATCATGGAGCGTTTGTAGGAGAGACAGAAAAAAACGTACGGGAAATAATAAAAAGCGAGCGAGACGAAGATATCTGTGAGTTCCGGGGTGTGTAACATCGTCGAGTGCGTCGACGGGTCGCGTTCTTTTCTTTTGTTTTTTGCTTTTCTTTCTTTCGTCTCACGTTCGAATTTTACAACAAAACGGTCGATACAGTTTTTAGGTTATGTTACCGTATTGTTTTTAGATTTTTTGTTCTCGAGAGTTAACCTCCGAGTGTCGCGCGATACAGTGGCGAAGCGTTGGACACGGGGAGGAGAGTTTGTTCGACGGAGAGTTTTATAGTTTCGTTGGCAACGATAGTGAGTTGTTGTGTTTGAGAAACACGTGGGTTGCGTGAATAGATTTATTTTATCGTTTTTATTTTATTCTTCTTTGTTTTTTACGTTCGATAATCGAATTTTATTACGGAAAAATCTTCGTGAGACGAATTATCGCGCGTTTGCGAAGAAATGACGAGGGGTACAACGGCCGAGAGCAAGAAGAAAGCACGAGGGCCGAGAAGAACGTGGAGAGCCAAGCGACTGGCTCGCAAGGTGCTCTGAAGGGCGTTTTGAAGTGCCGGCGGAGCGCACGAAGGAAAAAAGAGCGACGTTTATACTTGTGAGTAAAAAAGAGAAATAAGAGAACGGATTCGATCGCATGCCCGATAACGAGACATTTTTCTTTCGAATATTATTTTTCTCTACCGTTCAAGAACGTTCTAGTCACGGATTTATTCGACGAAAACTTTTCAGCGAAGAAACAGGAGCGTTCAAAAAAACACGTGTGCGAACTAAGCGAGTCAATTTTATATTTATTCCACGATATTGAGACAATAATTTATTGACTTTTGATTTAAACAAATTTTAATATTTCCACGATAATTTCAATTATTTTTACGACAGAAAATCTCGGATCTTCGTTTCTTGTCTTGAAAATAAGGACGGTTGATTAAAAATTGTCTCGGCGACGTTCTAACCTCATTCTTGCTGGTAACAAAAAAAAACACGCGCTCAATTATTCGAGGATTTGGTGCACGGTGAGGGAATTTAATTTGCGGCGGCACGATCCTCGATGGAACGAGGAATTCGTTCGAAGTACGAGCTGTTCTTCGCGCATATTTTTTTATTCCATTTTTTTTCAAATTTAGTTTTTTGTTCGTTTTCATTTTTTTTTTTTTCATACGAAAGAAATTAATTGAAAATTACCGAAAATTTAATTAATCGAATCGATTGTCATTCGAGCGTGAATTTGTAACGAATAAACTCCGGGGAGGAGAGGTACGTTACGAGCTTTGGGAAAAATTTAATTTCATTGTTTCCTCGATGATTTTTGGTACGTCGCGTTGCAAATATTTATCCGTAATTGCGTCGAAAGTTCGATAACGCTTTTATTTTTCCCGACGCGAAATAAACAATTACACGGGGATATTGTGTCTGCGTACAAGGATTTAATTCGACGCGTCATTTGCGATTCAAAAACGATACCGAACGTCGCGTAATCGTATCAGATTCGTTGTCGATTCGAATTTATACGCGTTCGAAACAAAATGGTTGCTAATCGAAAAATTAATTTCTCGTCAGCGTTATTTCTTTTATTATTATTATTATTATTATTTTCACGTTTAATCTCACAATTTTTTGCTCAACGGTGTTGAATTTTAACGAAAAGAAGGAAAAAAAGAAAAACATCTACCGTTACGAAAAGAAATTTTTCGCACGAGTTCAATGGCAAAAGCCGGCCGAGAGTCGTGGTGAAATAAGCGACTTCCTGAAAATCCTGTTGCATCAGCGACGGAAAAGGGGTGTAAGAGGGGCGGGGGGGGGGGGCTATAGTGGCAAGGGAGTAAAACGAGCCTCGCCGCTGTGCCGTAGAGAAGTCCGGAGAGGAAACGGCGAAGTGGACCAATTAATTTTCTTTCTCGCCTACTTAGTGCGCGACTCCCCATCTCTCTCTTTCTCTCTCTCTCTCTCGCTCTATCTCTCTCTATCTCTTTCTCTTTTCTCGTGCTATAAAATGGTCCGGCGAGTAGTCAGACACGTTGGTTCGTCTCGTCGAGTGTCCCCCCGGCTTTAAAAACGTTTCCGTTTAGAATATTTCGCGATAAAAAGAAAAATGTTTTACGAAATCTTTTTTTGTTTTGTGAAATTTAACACGAACGGAAGTATTAAAGATCGACATTTAATGTTATTTTATTAACACGTTCGTTCGTCGTCGCGTCGATCGTCTTCGGCTATAAAAACGTTTTATCGTGTAAATTATTTCACGATAAGGAAAATAAAAATCATTTTTTTTGTATTTCTTCACTAAAATCAACGAAAATATGCAAAATTTGTATTTTATTTGATTTCATTCATATCCCGCGTTTATTCTTCTCTTACGTTTTCTTTTTAAAAAATACATTCGGTCTTCTTTCGTCCTTAAACTTTTTTTAATTCTCGTTAAATCTTGTTATTTCAATTTGTTTAAAGAGCATTAGAATTCCGCAGGACTGCTAGATATATATCCATCACGATGGAAGTAAAATGATAAATAGCCGGGAGACCGACGTGTAATAGACGGCTTAATGAAAATAAACAACGAGATAGAAAGAGGAGAAAGAGAGAGAGAGAGAGAGAAAAAAAAGTTGTGAATGATTTATACTTTGTCCCTCTCTCTCGTTCTCTCTCCTCTCTCTCTCTCGCTCTCTCTCTCTCTTTCCCTTCCTTTCCTTTCTCCGCTCCCTCTCACCCTCTCTCTCTCTCTCTCTCTCTGTCTCTGTTGGTTCCATGTCCGTTATAGAGTCGAGACGCGTACAGCTAGGATAGAGAAAAGAGAAAGAGAGAGAAGTCTACACGTAGTATACGAGCGAGAGTGAAGTCGCAGTGACGTTGATTATCGCGACGATTAACTCTGTGACTCGTAACCAGCTAATTGCTTTGCAGGCCCGTTCATATCTATTCCAGTGTTTGTCTCTCTCTCTCTCTCTCTCTCTCTCTCTCTCTCTCTCTCTTTCGCTCGCTCATCCCCTAGCTCTCCCACGTTTTTGCAAATCGTACTTATTATCCCCGTTCGACTTTACATTTTTATCGGATCTACGCAAATCTTTTACGAGTCTTAATACAAAATATTCGTTAAAACGATAATTAAAATTGCATTTTTTTGTCTCCTTTAAATAACGATAATAATAATTATCACGATTATCATTCTTATCGAAATAAATTCATTCATGGTAGTTCGAATATTTTTCTTTTTTTTTTTTTGCCGTTTTTCAATAATCTCGTCAACGTTTATAAAATTTGCATAATTACGAGACAATAATTACTCCCGAGTGTAGCTACTTACGTATCGAGTTTAAGAATCATATGAATTTTCAAAATATGATTGTTTTTTTTCTGCATCGTTCGTCGCGTTTATTTCCAACAGTCGTGGCACGGTCGCGCGAGCTCGGTATATTGGGCGAAATTGCCGAAAAGAAAAAAAGCGCGAGACGTGCACAAAAGAGAACGAGAGAGAGAGAGAGAGAGAGAGTGGGTTTCGAAAAGAAAAGTTGACAAAAAAGAAGAGGTAAAGAGAAGAAAAAAAAAATTGGGGAAGAAAGAAAGAAAATATACGTAGAGTGGGACACACGGGTAGTTGGACGAATCGATTCGAGTGAGTGCAGTTCCGTAAGAACGGCGATGCAACAGCATTGCAGCTACCCCGTCGCGCTTATACCATCTATACATATACATATATATATATATATATATACACACACACACACCCACACATATTTATAAGCACATACAAACGTCCTATAGCTGCTTCTTTGTGCCCTCTTCTCGTCGTCCCTTTCTACTCGCGGCAACGGCACACACACACACGCACACACACACACACACGCACACACACACACACGCACGCACACACACACACACACACAAACGTTCTCCTCTCGCTTTGTCTCTCGGTGCTAGAGCGCGCCGTCGTTCATTCGGACCGTTCGGGCCAATCGACCACGAGATTCTTTTTATTTTTATTTTTTCTCCATGAAAAAAAAAAAAAAAAAGAAAAAAGAGAGAAAAAAAAATACACACACAGAATTTCTCCCCCTTTTGTGCTTCGCTCCAGCGTGCGTCCTGCATTTCGCCCGCGAGTAATGCACGTAATGCACGTAGGTACTCACTGTACAGAGAGTAGGTACTGTGTGCATACACACACACATGTGCATGTTCATGTTTCTGTGTATAGAACACCGCGTGTTCGACCAAAAATTCGTTTCGCCGGCTGCATATATGCAACGAGAACTCACCGTCCTATATATAGGTTGTGCAGCAGCATGCCGGTAACGTCACATTGCCAACCGCACGGTCGCATACCCCCCCCCCCCCATTCTCCACCCATCTCTCTCCTTTGCCTACATCTCACCCCCTCTCTCTCACTCTCCTGCGCCTTAGTCTACGCCGACGCTGCAACGTGTGTGTGTGTGTGTGTATGCGTGTGTGAGAGAGAGAGAGCGAGAACTGCCCTCCCTGGGCTCTGGGCCACGTGCTCGCGGAAACCTGTCGCGCTTCTTCTCCATCTCCCTTCCTCCTATGTACGTACATACTATATATATATATATATATATATATATATATATATATATATATATATGTATGTATATATACATATATACATATATAGTATATATATGTATATATGTGTATATGTATACGTATGTATCGAGATTCTCTGGTCGTTATATACCTCGCGCTATGTGCATAGGCTTACACGTGCATCCCGGATACGTACTGGTATTAACTACCGTGCTACAACTAGGAAACCCGTTGAAAACTCGAACGCGCTCGCAAAACCGGAATACGGAATCGCGCGAACGTCTCTTACTCCGTCCGAGAGTCCGGAAAACCGGCGTGTCTTCTTCTTGCACGATGTAGGTTTTTTTGTTGTTGTTTTCTTTTGATTTTTTTTTCTTTTTTTTTTTTGTTTTTCTTTCGTTTTAATGTTTCGACGAAATTTACTCGGATTAATCGACGGTGAGAGCGTGAGAACAATTTTTATTCTCGCGGTATTAATGCGAGTTTAAAGTTTTTTTTTATTCAACTTTTTGTTCTCAAAAGTTGAGTCGTGATTTTTTGTTTTCTTGTTGTTTTTATTTAGTTAGTTTATTATTTTACATTTGAAAAATTTGTTACGTCGGTCTCGCGACAATCGGGACGTAAGTTGTTTATTAATCTTGAAAATTTTATTGATAAAAGGAGTAAAATATTTGAATTTTTTTTTTTTTCACGATACGATTGGAATAATTTTTGAAATTTTGGACTCTCTCTCTCTCTCTCTCTCTCTCTCTCTCTCTCGTTATACGTAACAGTATGAGACGCGTATATAAAGAACTACGATATTTATAGGTAGGAGAGCTCGAAGGCGATCGAGCTCGCCAGTAGCAACGAATCATTTAATTATTCTAGTTTCTCGAATGACCGAGAACTCGAGAGAGTAAACCTGCCCCCGTGAAAACCTTGAACTTTCTCGCAGCCCCCCTATACCCCGCTCTCACCAAGTCTCAGTTTACTTCCTCGTTGTCCCGGGCTGTTTTTTTGTTTTCTTTTTAGTTTTCTTTCTTTTTCTTTTTTTCTTTTTTCGAACACAGGCAACGGCAACTCTCGCGTAACACAAATACCGATAACAATCCACGGTTGCATAATCTCATCGAGTTAGGAAGAATTGCATACGATGACTCGTTTATTTATTTTTTTGGTACCGAATAACATTTTTTTCAATTTTTTTTTATCGAGTCGATAAAATTGAGCATTTTATCGAATTTCTCAAAATTCGTTGCATCATTAGGAGATTCGACGTCGTCTCTCGACGCGAACTTTTCAAAATCGTCATTTTTGTTTGGTGATTTTTTTTTTAATTTAATTTTTCGTAATATTTTGTCGTTTTTTTCTATTTTTTTTCGTACTTTCGTTTGTTTTCATTTTCATTCGATTTATCGAAATACTCGGAAAAATTGTTTCAGCGACTCGGGTCCTTTTTAATATCGCCTTGATTATGCAACCGGTATTGGATCGCTATATTACCACACACGTACGCGAGGTTCGCAACGTGCAAAAGCCCCAACGGGCAATATCGAAATAAATTATTTTCGAATCGCTGTGTCGCCCTCGCGGCTCTCGCTCGCCACGATGGAAATTAATATGTTGTAATGCTTCGCACAAAGCGCGCGTTAACAAAAAAAAACACACACATACACACAAACAACAAAGAGAAAACAAACAAAAAAAAGCTTAATACAATCGGATGAAAGTCAGTCTACTTCATTATTTTCATCGTTGTATGAATCGAACTTTTACGAAAAAAACAAACAAACAAAAAATGTCGAACGCGCTACGCAAATTCATTATTTTTTTCTTTCTCACAATCCAACGACGACGTTATTGTCCGTATTTTTTCCAACAAAACGAATAATTCAAGGACTATTCCCCAAAGCGATCCATCGCGGTCCAAATTTTCAATAAAACGCAATGTCCATAAAAAACTTAAAAAAAACACACACACACACAATTTTTATTTCTCGCAACAAATGACAATTTTTATTTTTTTTTTATTTTTCCAAATAATCTCGAATGAAAAATCTTTCCTAAAATTTCCACAAATACGCGACTACAATCACGAGCAACGAATAACGAGAAAAATTAATAATAAACTTTACCTACTCGTCGAGAAAATTCGTTATAATTTTTCAAAATTATCCGATATTATTATTGTTTCTTCCCCAGGATTAAACGTAAATCCCATACGTCATTATAGAACGCATCGTGTGGTGTACAAATTCAACGTTGCATGCAATTCTAAACACGTTAATTACGTTTGTTATTAAACGATATATTGTTACGTATACGAAATAAAATGAACGGAGACGCGCATGATTTATATATATATATCGTGAGAGATCGTGTGTCGAGAGCGTGTATAACGTCTGTCCCGATCGCGCTCGAACTCTATATTTTTGTCAGTCTCCCTCCCACTCCTCTCAATTTTGCCATCCCGGCGCATCGTTCGTTTTCATACAGCTAATAATTCGCACTCGATCCAATCTGGCCGTTCTCTCGTATCGTGTTTAAAACAACGACAGAGTTCCAATGAGAGAGAGAGAGAGAGAGAGAGAGAGAGAGAGAGAGAGAGAGAGAGAGAGAGAGAGAGAGAGAGAGAGAGAGAGAGAGAGATAGAGAGAGAGATCACAAACTCCTCCGTACGTTGTACGTATAGAAAACACGTTTTGTGTATTTTGCGCGATCCGCCGATTGTTACGCGACCGATACCGGTGGATTTCCTTTGTGTCGGATTTCTGGTCAAACGCAACGCCATATACGTTTTCACCCGGGTAAAAGCCAAAGCCGAAACGATGATAATGCATCATCATCGATGCGCGCACAACGAAACGCACACTAGAGCACGCCCGGCACACACACATACAGACATAAATACAGGTATATTGGCAAAGTGTTTATCGCGAACGCGTCGCGAGTAAATCGCTTGTGGTGAAAAAATAAAATTATACTTATATATATATATATGTATATATAATAGACGCGTATGATCGACTAATTATTTTTCATTATTAATATTTTTCGGCCGATCCGATGATTAAAAAGCACTCCGTTATCGCGTCGAATTGACGCGAAATCTCGAAACGTTCAACGAGATTAACGACTGTGTTTCTATATGCTTTTTTCTCTTATTTGTTATTTGTTTTTCAATGTTTTCAACGGAAAATTGAAGTACGACGGAGAAAATAAAACAAAACAGTTTCACGTATCGTCGATGATTTATTTTTTTCTCGTCCCAATTTATTAATATTTTCGTTACAAATTGCGATAATACGTGGCATAAAAATTTATCCTTTAACGAAAATTATCATCGTTTATCGATGAAATATCGATTAAACAATTGTTTCGATGAAGACAACATTTTTAAAAATTTTTCGTTCTTAACACATGAAAATTTCGTTGAATTTTTCTAACGAACCTAATGGAAAATAATAGAAAAAGAAATTCTAAACATACGTTCGGACAGTCGGTTCGACGTATAGGTTACATTCTGTTTTGAATATACCCTGGGCGAGGGATATTTCGTGTCAAATATAATTTCGATTGACCCCCCTCCCTACTCTTTCGAGGACAACGAACCCCTCCCCACCTCTTCTCACAACTTTGCCTATAAACCTTCAAACGCGCTAAATTCGCGATCGGGAAAGTTGGGCACGTTCTCGCGATACACACACGATACGTGTGCTTATATTTACATATATATATATATATATATATATATGTTTATGTGTGTGTGTGAGAGAAACATTCTGTGCGACCAATCACCGTCAGTTCAAATGCAAACCACCGTTGTGCCATTGCCGAATGCCAGGCTACGCTCGTTTTACGCCTAGTCTCTCTCTCTCTCCCTCTCTCTCTTTTTTGTTCCTCTCTCGCCTCTTCCCAACGAAAACTTCGAAATATATTCCTACGTCGTACGCGCATTCAGAAATGAATCGAAAACTCGAAACATTCGAGGAAGGGCAAAAGTTTTCGAGCGTCACGATCGAGCCGGCTTTTTTTTTCTTCTCCGTTCGTCGAGTTTTTTGGAACTCGAATGCCGCGAGCTCGTATAATTTCGAGCGGGGGAAAATATTAGCAGTCGGGAAATACGAGAATGTTCTCGTGCTTAAAACAAAAAAAAACGAAGAAAAATATATCTTCATAGTTGTAAAATTTCAAAATTTATTCGATCACCAAATTACAAAATTTTTCGTCGATTCTCGATTTTACCTGTGATTACAAATAAATTCCTCTTTGCGTCGTTCGTATCGTCCGTTTATTTATTGATATTAAATGCGTTTCATCTCGTCACATCGCGCGCGCGTGGAGGGTGGAAAAAAAACTGTACGAGCGATGTTTCTGCAAATGATTGAAAAAGGGGTTTAAAAATGTTCAACGAGATTAATTAATGTGTATGTATATATATATACACGTTATATCGTTCGATGCGTTGAAACGAAATCTGTGGGGTCATCGAACCCCATAATGCACGTATGGAGGGCTGACGATTCGTCGAGTCGTTGCATATACCGTGGAGCAAAAGTTGTTGCAACGGTAGGGTAGGAGCGATGGTGGAGGAAGAAGGGGGGGATGAGAGTGAGTCGAGGGTTGTATAAGAGAGATCCCTTAACTCGCTTCGCTCGGGGTTTAGTGTGTGCTCGAGTCGTTTGTAAATCCTCGGGGAATGGCACGTCCAAGCCACTCGCTAATTTCGAGTACGAAGTTCGCGGTGAAGACGAGACGATACTACGTTACCTGGTTATTCCTTCTATCTCCTTGCCTCGCGTCTATTTACCGCATACTATCTATATACATATATATATATATATCGATAAAACAAAAATATATAAACGTTAATTAAAATAACTACAAATATGAAAAAACGTTAATAAACCGAAATAAAAATAATTAAAATTTATACAAATAAAAATATAGAAATATTAATAAATTACAAATGAAAAGTAAACAAAAATATATAAATTTGATTAAATATAAATAAATAAAAGTGAAAATAATAAAAAATGGATGAATATATATAAATATAAATTAATAAAATTAGATAGACGAGTGTAAATAAATATAACGGCAACTAAATAAATAAATAAGTATGAAATTTATAAAATCTGTTGTTTATTCATTTTGTAATTGACCGTAATAGTATTATATATATATATACATACGTCCACGAATACCATATGGCGCATCGCGAAAATACCGTATTAGCGGTACGAGTAAATCGGATTAGCGTACGACGACGATAGTACCAAAGTCGAATACCGCGCGTAGCGCGTGTCTCGTTTTAGAAAGTTAAATTCGCGCGAGTATATTCGCAGTAGGTTAAAGTAGAAAATTCGGTTTGACCTCGATTTAGAAGCGCGTACGGGAACTCGCGAGCTGTGCTCGTCTAGGTGCGATGCACCAACTCGTAAATATCGGTAGGTACGCGCACACGTAGGTACTTCTAACGGCCGAACGACGAAACGAACGCCGCGCGGGCCGGGGCTTCGTATCGTCGCGATGTTAGGTATACCCGGTTGCGAAGTTTCGAGCGTTCGCGGCGAACCGTGCAAATAAACGCGTGGCTCGAAGCGTGCCCGAGGTTCGACTTAGAAACGACGAAACTTCGAGAAACGATGAATTTCAGTTTTTTTGTTGTTCTCTCTCTCTCTCTCTCTCTCTCTCTCTCTCGCTCTCTCTCTCTCTCTCTGGTTTTCTGTTTCTCTTTAAATTCGAACGCGAGAGTTCAATCGCAATGACGTTACGAAATGAAGGTGACGCCGATATATATAGTCAGAAATACGAGCCATTTTCCAATGATCGCGGTTTAATTCTACTGCTCGAATTTATTAAGCAATAATATCGTTAATGAATGGGCATTAGATAGGTGGCCCTGTAGTGTATTTCGATCATTTATAGCGCTGATTGATAAGCTACGGATTAATGCCGGCTCGTTTTGATGAATTTAACTGCGGAGTTTCGAAATCGAGGTTTACATACACGCACACTTATACACGTGGCTACCTATACATGTTTTATATCAGGCGTAGAAGGTCGATTACTCGCTCTAGGAATTAAATTGAACGGGGCGAGGGGGAAAAATTTGATATATATATATAGAGAGAGAGAGAGAGAGAGAGAGAGAAAGAGAGAGAGAGAGAGAGAGAGAGCGAGTGTGTGTGAGAAAAAGTAAATATCTATATCGAATGTCGGGCCGTAATGCACGGGGAAAGGATGGAATGGTGGGTCGGTTAGGCCACTAAACGCGCGAGTTAGCAAAATGGCCGCCGGATTTGGAGTTACGTAACCGCTTACGCCCGCCCGTTCGTCCGACACGTTCCAAACGCAAAAGCGGGCCCCGATCGTCTTGCCACGGTCTCTCCGAGCGCTATTTGTTGCCCGCGGTCGTTTCTCCTCCGCCTTCGGACTCTTCGCGTTTCGACGTTCCCACCTTTTTTCTTGTCACGCTTAAGTGCATTTTTTAAAATATTTTTCGTTTTTTTGTTTCTCCTTTTTTTGTGTACTCACTATCTTTTATTTTTTACGTTCGACCTAGACACGTTTAATTCTATTTTTACATTCTTCCGTAAAATTATCTTTTCGCTTTCAAAAAAAAAAGGAAAAACATCGGACGGAAAGTTTTCGATCGAAAATTCATCGATGCACTGTTTTTTTTTGTTTTAATTAAAAAAAATAAACCGACTCTCGCTTTTTTTTTTGTTTGTTTCATCTTTCCAGTTTCTTTCTTTCCAGGAACTGTTAAAATGGCGTTTACGTTTTCTCGCGTTCGAATCCCTCGCAATAATATTTGGTAGGCGCGAGCGGATGAATGGCTTCGACGAGAACAAAAAAAAAGAAATAATATACAAACTAGAAAGAACAAAAAAAAAGAAAAAAAACATTGTTATCCATTGTTCCGTCGGTACGTCGGTGTGCGTGCCGGCTCCCGAGCTTCGATGCTTCGTACCAACAGTGATAGTTGGTCTATTAAATATTTATGGTGCATACGAAGTTTGTATACGTGCATATTCGAGCCCGAGAGAGTCATACCGCGAGACCGAACGAGCCTAATGTAACACTATTACTCAGTAGCCTATAAATATATATATATATATATATATATATATATATATATATATATATATATAAATATATATATATAAATAATATACACAACGCCCACACACGAGACTGCGTTCTCGCGCAATCGTGAGTTCTCCTCCGATGTTGTGGCTACTGTTGCGCGAGTTAACACACCAAGTTAACGTTATATCCGTTATAAACAAACGCCATTGTAACACGCTATACACTAATGCCTCTCTCGGAGGATTCTAAATAGACGACGACGACGACGACGACGTCGACGACGACGACGATGTCGACGGTGACGATGACGACGACGCGTGCCTCGAGTACACAATAGTTGTCGACTATCAATTACACTAATTGACCGTCTGAGACTAGGTTTACACCGTCTATATAACATCGACGCTCATATCTCGCGCGGCGTGGAATTCATTAAACGCAAAAGAATTAATTCACGTCGCGTATCGTATCGCCCTCTCTCGCTGTATGTGAAAAATACAAAATGATTATTACCAAGGAATTAATCGCGAGCGCGTTCGACGATCGAGCATTCGTTAAGTAATGCTAATTTGCGCGACGATGAAATCTATCGCGCCTATGCGAGAACTTGGAATCGTATCAAAACAATGAAATCGAAACGCGCCGCGCAAAACGTTTCGAGATTCATTCACTTGTTTCCCATCGTAAATACATCTTTTTGTTTTTTAGCTTTTAAGCTTTTTTGTCTCGATATTGATAAATACAAAAAATACAATCTCTCGATAATAACATTGAAATTAAAAAAAATAAAAATTAATCTCGAAATAAAAAACGAATTTTTGAAAAATCGACAATCATTTTTACAAAAATTAATCAATCAATCCCCAAATTAAAATTCATTAATTCACCAGTCGTGCAATATATCTTGTCCAACACTTTGAAAGGACAAACAAAAATGACAAAAAATCAAGCATCGTACCACGCTGTAAAATATTTCGAGATCCCACCGAAGCGAGCGAGCTAGAGAGCTAGAGAAGAGAGAGAGAGAGAGAGAGAGAGAGAGAGAGAGAGAGAGAGAGAGAGAGAGAGAGAGAGAGAGGGAGAGAGTGTCGTCGTTGTACGGGACTTTGCACTTGCGAAACACTTGACGTTACGATTATTGGACCGTCCCCTCCGTATAGCCACTTTTCTTTCCGTATATATATATATATATATACACGTGAATATATGTATATATCTATATATATATATATACACGTGAATATATGTATATATCTATATATATATACACACGTATATATACAAAGTACAATATGTACGTAGGAAGAACGTAGAGGACACGGCGCGATGCAATTTCAGGTGGTGGTGCAGTACTCTCGACGAGTCCTTTCGTGGGTGCACGTGTAGCGACTATGCCCGCACAGACGTCGTACATTTCATCGTCGTGAAGTCCTCCGTGTGCTTGCCCAACTTCCTGGACGATTGCCGCACGCGACATTGGTCGCTCTTTACACCCTCCTCTTAAACTCGCGCGCGCGCGCGCGCATGAATTCTCGTACACTTTTGGCTTCTCTCCTTCTTCTCCATTTCTCTCTTCTTCTACTCGAGCCTCACAGTTCACCCTATAGCTTACCCCTTCCTTCTTACGCCAACTAACATTTCCGTGTTCGCGTGTATACCTTTTTGAGATCTCATTTTGCAAATTCCATTTTCGCGTTATCTCGACAATGTGTTCCTTTATACACGTATCGTACTTCGGTACCCTCGTTTCCCCTAGATCGTACACGTTTTATGCTCGAGATATATTTTGTTTTCGTTTTAAAAATTTTTTCTTTTCTTTACTCGTTTACCACGGACTCGAATAAATTCGTACGAGATTACGAATTGTACGTAATGGCGTCTCGCGTGATTTTATGCATATAGATAAATAATTTGTCGCTGGGGACTCCTACGCTAATGACTAGGAATAGTCGAGAACGGGGCGCATGTTACTAGGAGATAAGTGCGTATCAAAATTATCATATAACGTATTATATATATATATATATATTTATATATATATTTATTTATTTATATATATATATATATATATATATATATATATATTTATATATATATGTGATGTATGTGTGTACTTAGTACTGTAATAGAGCCATGTTTGTAGACATTGAACGCTCTCTCGGCAAGCTCGATACGACTCGTGTGAAAAATTAGCCATGTACGAGCCCGCGCGCGGGCACTTAACATTAGAAAATAATTTATATTTACCAGTAAATATTACAGTTATCCGCGTTACGCGTAGCTAGGTACGCGTAACTGTACAAAACGTTATTCGGCCGAGGCTTTTAATCGAAAAGAAAAAGATTCTCGATCGGATATGGCGTTAGAAAATTTTCTCGTAAAAAGAAACAGATAATTATTATTATCTTATTTTTCTTTATTATGTGGAATTTATTTATCGTTCGTACGATATTTTATTATTAGGAAATTTAATAAGTTCTCGCTGTTTACCAACAGACGGCTTTATCAGAATTGCTTGAATTTTAGTATATTGGAGTTTAGATTTTATCTGTAAAAAAGCACTTGAAGCAAGCTTGGAATTTACTGCATGTCTCTTCGTCAATGTGTAAACAACTTCTTTTTTTTCTATAGTGTTGAACATCGAACTTCGTGCTAAAAAAAAGATTATTCGCGAAGAATTTTACTGCACTATGTTATTCCGAAAAAAAATCTGCAGCACGGTTAATTCTTGTTGAGACTCGCGACGACCATGCTCCGTCACAAACAACATGCAGAGATTGATTTAAACGCTTCGAAAATAATAATCTCGATGTCGAAGATAAAAAAAACCTCTGGCCCACCAACAAATTTTGAAGACGAAAAATTGGAAACATTACTTCACGAAGACGTTTGAAAACGTTTGAAAAAATTACGAATGATTCAAAAGCAATAAGAGCATTGTCTAAAATATTAATTATCACAAAAAAAAACAGCCACAACTTATTAAACCTCTTAACACATTTTTAATTTTTCTTACGAACGAATCTTTTTTTTTTATTATTCGTGGGCTTGGTGAGAATTAAACATATAGGGTGAAAATAACGTCACGATTTACTTTTTTTTATCGCGCAGCGAATCGAATATCGAAAATTAATCGTCGTTGTGAGGAAATATTGAAAACAACGATAAAAATGAAAACAAAAATCCAATGATTCAAACCATAATCCCTCGACGTATCTCCTTTGACCCACACCCCTCTATTATATTTTTTTTCATTTGCAAACGTACGCGGTGCGCTCGCGTGCCAGGCTGCATTCGTCGGAGCTCTCTGCGGCGATGTAATTCGGGGGGCTATATTGTGCGTGCGGTTGTCGTATATACCGTGAGAGAGAGAGAAAGAGAGAGAAAGAGAGAAAGAGAGAGAGAGAGAGAGAGAGAGAGAGAGAGAGAGAGCACCGTAACATAATTGCCACTCGTTCGTTATATACTTGCGTAACGAAAATCAATTCTTGCCTCGTGTGTGATCGAGTGCGTGCCGTACGAATGTCTGTGGGTCTGTCTGTCTATCTATCTCTGTGTGTGTGTGTGTGTATGTGCCTATATCTGTGTATGTACATATAGATATATTTATATATGAAGACGTATCGAGTACGTTTCGCGGTCTACGAGTGGGACAAACCGAGCGCAAAAATTAAATCTTTATCGAGCCTCTCGCACGTTGCCGACGCTAATTACGCGCGTAATAACTTACGTGAAAGTGATTAGGAACGAGAGGAGTGGGAGGAGGGGGATAGAGAATCGTCGATAACGTTTTTTACCCTATCGAAGAGACGCGCGTATATCTCGTTCCTGCTTGTTTTCGACGAGCTTTTTATTCTGGTGAAAAAAAAAAAAAAAAAAATAAGACACAAAAATTGACCTATTGAAAAATTTCATTAAAATTCAAAACTTTCATTTCCAATTGGAGAAGAATCGATCGATCGTCGTCGAGGGGACGTTTGGTGTAAAATTAATTCGAAAGAATATAGAATTTCGCGTATATTATCGGGATTCGAATATTTTGTTACCGAGGGGAGCTCGGGGGACGAAACGAGTTAACTAATTATAACGAATTACGAGTCTCTTTAGAGAACGGATTATGTAACGCGATAAAAATTTAATTCGCAATTAATCATCGATATGCGAACGAAAATTTAATATCCCTCGAATCGAGTTTATTAAATAACCGCGAGGGGATGAAAATATAATCGATACTTGTTTCATACGAAATTATTTTTTTATCCTTACCAGCTGACATCCGTTCGCTTAAATTCGAAATAAAATGAGAGAAAGAAACAAAAAATGAAGGAACTCGTTTCACGACGTGGAACATTCGAACGATTCGTAAGAGAAACGAGGAGAATATGTTTTTGGGACGTGCAGTAAATCATTCGCGGGACTGCGCTAAACAGAACGCGAACGAGAGAGAAAGAGAGAGAGAGAGAGAACGAGAGAACGAGACGAGAAGTGCCGTATGCATTTTGCGGGGAGACGAAATGCATGTCGACTGAGAAGGAGGAGGAGGAGGAGAAGAGGGGGGGGGGCAACCACCACTCCGCCGTTCCCATTCTAGTTGGGCTATCTGCATCATTAAGTTTACATAACCGCACGAACCTGTCGGACATTTTGGTAACTCTCTTGCTTCCACCCGAGGCGTAGAATACTTATATAGGCGGTGTACGCGCATGCGCGAGAACCCCACCTCCCCTCTCCGCCGTCCAGAAGAACGATTCTCTCTTTCGCCGCACTTTTTTGATCGGCGCACGGCTCGTCGTTCGATCCTCGAGATAAGAGCTCGATAATAATACGGGAAACATCTTTGCCAACCGTTCCAACGAAATTTAAACGGTCAGGTGCTTTTTTTTATTGAAGAAAAAAAAATCGTTGCAACGAAAGATAAAACGTAGATATTATTGTAAAAAAAAATATATAAATGGAATAAAAATGAAATTTATGGAGAATTTATTGATATGGTTGATTTTACTTTGTGTTAATTATTCGTATAATTAATTAGTTTGGTAAGACGAAATGCTCGATCGACGTAAATGGAGACAAAATTTAAATGATACGTTTTATCGAAAGTCGATCCGATAAATCGTCGTTAATTTTGATAAACCGGAAGTGGGACCTTCTCGATGACATATCGCCAATTACATCGAGCTCGTATATATTTATCATCGTCGATAAGCTTTCTCGTGGCGAACGGTCGAGAAGGACGAGCGAACGTCGAGGGCCTCCGTTTGTCCGTGTGTATTTAGCTCTCTCTGTGTGTGTGTGAGGGAGAGAGAGAGAGAAGCGTTAATTAACGACGTCTCGAGAGGAATCTGGGGCAGGATCGCGTCGTGTCTCTCCTCACGGCCTTAGAGCTTCTCTCGCTCTCGTCGTATTTACATGTCGTAGCACCAGACGAACTTTGCCTGACCCAGTGAGCTCGCGAGCACGTGCGCTTCGCGATTTATAATCCCATAGAAATATATAAACTCGTTTTGTACACATAAACACGCATAATATACACGATTAAAATAAAAAATAACGACTCGAACGTATTTATTCCAGTAAACTGTAAAAGTTTGTGCAACCTCATGAGTCAAAAATCTCATTAAATTACGATACAACGAACGGAAATCGATCCAACGAATTGAATTAACGTTCAATTTGACACGATTAATTGAACAAAATTTTTCAAAAAATAAATCAAACGAAAAAACGCTTTTTCATTTTCATAATTTGCTTTTTCATCTCGTGTTAAATTTATCGACGTAACGAGAGAAGGAATAAAGTTTCGCTCTGTGTTAAAATTAAGGGTGTACGTTAATAATACGAATTAATTCAACTGCCAGCGGAAAAAGCTTGGAATTTTATTTTTCGAAGGTAGAAGATAAAAATCCTTTGCGCACGTGGTTAAAGAATGAAAAAAAAGATTTGCGGGCTCCTTGCCGTTGCGGTTGGCAAATAAATGGTACGTAGGTAGACGAGTATATATACGAGTATATATATATATATATATATATATATATATATATATATATATATATATATATATAAGAGAGAGACTTTTAACGTACGAGAGTGCGAATACGTGAGTATAACTTTGCGGGTATATAGACGCTCTCTCGGGTCGCGGGCCCTTTGCGTGGGTGCCTCGTTTTCCATACGACACGCTAGACTAAGATGGGAGATCGTGTACACACATATATATATATATAGACGTATAAAAGGCGCACAAAAGTCTCGGGGCGACATTGCAAAATCACGGTAGGCAAAGTTACATATGCACATTTTCCATTCGCCCATTGTTGCGAAAGTGAGCGATTACGATCGTGAGACATTAATCACGGAGACAATCAACCTCGACGATATATTTATTTCGTTCGAATAAATATTTCATAAAATTGCGACACGCGCGACCAATAACGTGGATTGTCTATTTTATTTTATTATGATTTTTCGCCTTTTCTTTTCTTCTTTTACTATTTTATAGTTGGTCGAACGACATATATTTTCTTTGAAAAGGTCGTCTCTCGTTCGATCGAGCGTATTGTAGAAAATGGAAAATTAACGGTAAGGGAAATTAATGGGAGAGAGAGAGAGAGAGAGAGAGAGACGAAAAAATACGAGAAGGTGCGTGTGGAGACGACGGTCGTTGGGAACCGGAAACCAATGAGAAATAAAAAAATAATCATCTCCCCACCTCCTCCATAGTTAGTCGGTGAGAAAAATCCCGGAAGCCGGGGAAAAGACTCTGTTTCTTTTTTTCTCTCTCTCTTTTCTCCCTCCTTCTCGCGCATTGGTCGAGAGAGCCGCCATTAATTCGCAAAGTCGTAAACAAGGCGGTGCGCTGTCGATACTTTTTAATAAAAATGCTACCAATTAAATTGTTGCGGGAAGAGCGAGACGGTGGTGTTGCGGCTAGGGCTCGTGGTGGTGGAGACGCTCGATTGGAATTTGAGAATGAACGAGGTGAAGGGGTGGGGGGGGGGGTGGATGTTCGCCGTTCCAAGAGGCTTTTTTCCGTGGAATATGTATAACGATTTCAGGCTGCGGCGAGAAACTCATAGGGACGCTGTGAAGAATATTGGGAGAGGGAGGGAGAGAGAGAGAGAGAGAGAGAGAGAGAGAGAGAGAGAGAGAGAGAGAGAGAGAGAGAGAGAGAGAGCAAATGAGAAAGTTCATCCGAAAATAAAAAAACGTAAAAGAGGATAACGGAAGTTTTTCATTATTCGCACTTCCTTTCTACGGTTTCTACTACAATTTAAAAACATAATACAGAATCGAGAACTTTAATATTAAACAAGAACAACGAAAAATCACGTTTTTTTTCAATTGTCATTTGCGTGAATGAAGAAGCTGTATAAAAAATAAATAAATAAAAAACAAAAATTTCTTCTTCCTATTAATTTGCGATTCGTTAATTTACGAGTAAATCAACAATTTACTTGCTCGCCAGTGCGTTTTTAATAATTAATTCACGAAAGAGGAAAATCTGTTGTTGTGTTTTGTTTTAAACGAGAATCGGGACGAAGTGAATAAAAAGAAGGAATATTTCGCGAACGAAAATCCCTGATTTCGAAAAAAGATAATCCAGGAATACGAGAGGAGAAGGAGAGAGAGGGAGAGAGAGAGAGAGAGAGACATAGAGAGTGGGAGAGATTTTTCATCCTCTCTGAAAAGGGAGGATGTCGTTTAGTTATCCCATAACCATCTTCTTGCACGTAACGTTCCAACCCCCACCCCCCCTCCCTCCCACTCCTTTTACCTCGTTCGTTTTTCCATCCTCGTTCGCAACGCCGTGCACTTTTCTCGATACTTCTCTCTCGCACTATCCGCGTCTCCCCTTTATCATCTCGTCCTCTTTCAACCCCCTTCCTCTTCGCCCCCTCCCCCCACCACCGTAGTAGAAGAGAGCGTTGCTCTCGACATTTCTTTTTCTTTTCTCCACCGTCGCCTCTCTCTCTCTCTCTCTCTCTCGCTCGCTCTTTCTCTCCACCACCTTTCTCCTCTCGTCCATTTTTTTGCACGGTTCCACGTCCTCGCTTTTTTCCAGCTACATTTTCCTCTTTCCATCCTCGTTCGCCGAACCGCGCGTTTTCGTTCATCCTCCCCTCTACCTAGCTCTTCCCCTCCTCCTCCTCCTCCTCGTCCTCGTCCTACCTGCCACCTTCATCTCGCCTCCTCCCCCCCCACTCCCTAACAGCACTCACCGAACTCCCTTTTACTCCCTTTCCGCAGTCTCCGACGTTACCTCTGTCTCCTACCATACCGCGCAACATCCTCTCGGTCTCATCCTCTCGCGCGCGGAGACTCTGCTCGCGAAATTTTTCCGAATATCCGATCAATAGGGAACGGCCAGGGTGCGCAAGCTAAATATCTCTCCGCTATATTTCTCTCTCTCTCTCTCTCTCTCTCTTGGTTGCTTGGTCCGGTGGTGGGGGAAGGGACGATGCGGGTCGTTAGAGTAGTGGGTGGAGACATGCCCGGCACACGGGAAACGTGTGCGTTGAGGGCCAGGAAGAGAGTTTAAGGGGATGAGAAGGAAGGAAGGAAGGGTGGCGGGGTTATAGATTCGAGGGATGCACACTGAGCGGTAAAACGACAGAGAGAGAGAGAGAGAGAGTGAGAGGGTGGTAGGTGGGGGGTGGACGAGAGAGCTGCTGGAACCCGGACGAATACCGTCAGATCTGTCAAGGCAGGCCCGTGCCAATTAATCATTTCCTTCGGGGAACTCGCGAATCCTCGTCCCCCTCCCCCGCCCCTCGAACTCGAACTCACCCCCTTGCAGGAGTTCGAGTCTACTCGACGAACACCCCAAACCCCTTTTGCTCCATTCGTCTCGTGCCGACCATTTCTCTCTCTCTCTCTCTCTCTCTCTCTCTCTCTCTCTCTCTCTCTCTCTCTCTCTCTCTCTCTCTCTCTCTCTCTCTCTCTCTCTTTCTTTCTCTCTGTCTCTCACTCACTTTTCTCTTTCTCTCTCTCTTTCTCTCTCTCGATCCATCTCGCGGCTCTCGGGTCGAATCGTTCGTAGACGAGTGTTTTACATGCCTTTCCCTCTCTCAGGGGTTGGAGAGCGGGGGGGGGGGGGAGTACGAATCGTAGGGGTAGGGGTTGCCGGTGCCGGGAGAGCTTGTATTGGTCGTATCCGCGCGGCTTTACGTTGGGTTGGGGGGGGGGGGGGGGTGGTTGCAGTTTCACCCCCGGACCGAAAATATTATTTGCTCGTTGTCTCGACAAGGGGTAGTTCGATGTACGAATACTTTTTTTCGTCGAAACCGTACCCCCCCCCCCCAATGGATTTCATATCGAACAATTTTATAAACGCGAATTTTGTATTCATCAATGCTCTCGAGACGAAAACGCGGGGCTCGTCGATAAATTTAATATTAAAACGCACGAATATATATACGACTCGATTAATAAGACCGACGATGTTAATTATGCCAGCGATTATTTAATCGAGGGAACGAGGTCGACAGAGAGAGAGAGAGAGAGAGAGATAGAGTCAAATGAAAATAAAATGCAAAAAAGGTAGTTGAAAAAATTTTGTCGAGAAGGTGGGAGGTGGAGGGGGCGGAAAAACGGGCGAGAGGCTTGAGGATAGGGCGCGTTGAAGAATCTTCAAAGCGAACCGGACCCGGTCCTTTTGCCTTGAATAAAAGTTAAAACAAGCTTTCTTACCTAACACCTCCTTCCCTCTCTTCTCCCCCCCCCCTCCCCTTCCACATACACGTACAGTCCTGGTCGCTCACGTAACACTCATACGCAAGCATGAAAATTTCGTATAAAGGCACAATGGGTGGCTGCCAGGCTTTGATAGCAGATTCGGGACGTCAGTCTCTTGTTCGTTTTTTTTTTTTTTTTTTTTTTTTTTTTTTTTGGAAAAAACGAAAGATACGAAAATTGAAGCTTTTCCGACCCTCCTCTTTTACGCTCTGTCGACTTGGTTCTCCACTACACGCGCGCGCACGCACACACACACACACACACACACACACACACACACACACACACACACACACACACACACACACACACACACACACACACATGTATGTATGTATGTATGTATGTATGTATGTATGTATGTATGTATGTATATATGTATGTGTGTGTGTGTATATATATGTAGCTTACAGCCCTCGCTAGTCTCAAAAGCTTCGGACTTATCTATTCTCGGCCACTGTCTCCGGCTCCAGCTCGACATTTTTCGTTACGTTATTCGTGGGCTCCCCGGGAAAGTCTCGAAAATCTGACAATTAAATGCGGAACGGTGTGCGAGCCAGCGATAAAACAAAAAACCACACCCCCTTCCCAAAAAAAAAAAGAAAAAGGAAAACAACAAGAAAAAAAAACAAACAAAGAAGAAAAAGAAAAAAAATATATATATAAACACGGTGTGAACGCGGGAGGTAGAGGGGTTGAAGGGGCGGAGGGGGAGGGGGAGAGTGGATAGAGAAAAGAAATTAAGCGAAGGGTTTGCTCGAGTACGCCGTAAAAGGGAGAGAGGCCGAGGTTTCCGCGTAGCCCGCTTGCTTTTCGACAAAAAGGATTTCCGACGCTTTTTATAATTGCATTTTTAATTTGGTGGGTATCCTTTGATGCATTTTCTTCGTCGCGTACGCTGCCGGGGGTGTGTGTTCTTTTTTTTGTGAGCGGGGGGGGGGGGGGGGTCTTTTCTTGTGTTCTTTTTTCGACGTACTGAGGGACGAAAGAATTCGTGTTTTTAATTTTTTCTTTTTCCTTCCTTTTTTTTTCTTTTTTTTTTTTTTTTTCTTTCCTCGAACCCCTGCAATTCTCAGCTTTTTAACGCTTTTGCGAAAATCACACGTGCAACCTTCGTATGTGTTCGCGAATGGCGCCGACACGCGAGGGTTACGCGTTCTCGTTTTCTACCACTCTCGTTTTATCTCTCTCTCTCTCTTTCTCCCTCCCTCTCTCCATCCCTCTCTCTCGCTCTCTCTCCCTTCTCGTATTTCTCATTAATAAAAACTTCAACCGTGCACCTTACGCATCCGCCAGACCGACGAAATCGTCGAGGAGCGATTCTGTCAAAATCCAATTATGAACATTTTTCATTCATGAATTTCGAGGACCGCGACGTTACGTTAACCCCCTTTTGTCACATTTTTTCTCGCTCGGTTCGTTCTCGTAATTTAATCATCGAAGCTTCCCTCGTTCCTACCCGAGATGAATTATTTTCATTTTTTTCTTCTTCTCGTTATCGTTGTTTCCGTTTTTTAAAATTGATTTTCTTTATTTTTTAATTTTTTTTCGAAAATAATTTTTCAACATTTTGTCTTCTCACTCTCGACGTGAGATCATTGAAAATCGGCCGATTATCAATTATTCGCGAATAATTTATGCGCGATTGCATCGACGCTAAATAATTTTCAACGTTCTTACAACGGAAGTTGGTCGTGCGATTTTCGCGCGAGTGCGAGAGAGCAACTGGTGCGCGCGCGTTATTCAAATCAATATGGTAATGAATATGTCTATCCCGTTGGACTCCCGGCGTCACCTAGTCTACACTCTAGTTCGATAGACGGATGGATTTACTAGCCGCTTGCGAAAGCTCGGAGAGGTCGGAATGTCGACCGAGGGAGGATGACGAAGAGACTCTGTGTATGTGTGAGAGAGAGAAAGACAGAGAGAGAGAGAGAGAGAGAGAGAGATGTGTCCACTGTGCTTTCCGTTCACACGTTTCAACGGCTATTCGACCGGAAATAAAATTAATGCACGAGCCTCTCACTCCTAGGAACCAACAGAGAGAGAGAGAGAGAGAGAGAGAGAGAACTTTCGTTCTCGCATTTTACCCTTCGAACGTCCTCCAAACCGCGGGAAAATCGATCATGAAAACCTTTAATCCTTGGACAAGCAAACGCTCTCGCGTATCATCCTTTATATACACCAATACGTACGATTTTGCAAATCTTTCCATGGAAAAACCGATTAAAATCGCATCGATCTGATATCTCGTCCCTAGTGCTCGGGGTGAGTGGAGAGAGGGGAGGTTCGAGAGGACTAGTCGATATACCAATATCACTCGGTTCCCGAATGATCGTGTGTTTGTTTTTCACCGAGGTCGCACGCGCACACGTGCGATGGGAGTGTCGAGTGATACGCCAGGCCAGTCTCGCGTTACGTTTCATCAGCGAGAATATGACAAATTGGAATATGTTAATTTTCAACTCGTAAACTCGAGCACCGAACGTTGTTATATCCGAAGATTGAAACGTATCGCGCCTGGTAAACGAACAAAATTCGACATATATGAAAATCTGTGGGAAATACGTGGTAAAAAAAAAGAAGTTGGAACTTTTGTCGAAATTATTTTTTATTAAATTGCTTCATAATTTGAAAGATTGATATATTGTTATATTTGAACAAATAATAGGGAGTTGGGAAATTTACTTCTTGATATAAACGAAATTAATTTTGTATTGATAAAATAAAAATATTAATAATCTCGTGGAAAATATTCATTTTCGTATCGTCGTGATTATATTTTCATTCGAAAAAAAATGCAAAAACTGTCGAAACGTCGAAGGATAATTTGAAAAAGATTGATCTTGATGAAAATGGTTTAAAAAACGAAGGCAAAATTTTCCCTTAGACTTACCTAAAATCGTGTTATATCACGTTGTCTCGCCCTCTTTGCTGGTCAGCTGATTTCACGTGCCACGTGCTTCAGGGAAGAACGCGGCGTGTCTGAAGTGTCAGGGACGTATTTCCTTTGAGTCCAAAGGCGTCTTGACGAGAGCGAAAAAAAAATGTGAGAGTAAGAGAGAGAGAGAGAGAGAGAGAGAGAGACTCGTGCCAGTGGAGAGTACAAGGGTGAGTTTCGAAGAGGTTTCGAAGGGCTGCGAAAGGGCTGAGAAGCCAAAAGCGAAAGTGGCGAGAGGATTGCCGAGGCGAAGTGAGAAGGTGGTGAGAAAAGCTGCAGGCACATCGAGGGACGAGACAGGGAGGTTGGAAATAAACGTTGAGAGAGAGAGAGAGAGGGAGAGGACGAGAAGTTGGAAGAAGTGGAAGATGGTGGGTCAGGCAAGAAATCAGAAGAGTGAGACAGAGAGAAAACGTAGACGAGGGAAGTAGAAACACCAAAGGGTTGGCAAAGAGGCAAGGAGGAAGCAAGGCCTAAATTTAGTGGTTACCAAGTGCAAAGCTGCAACGTGAGAAAGAGACCAAGACGAAAGATATAGAAGCAGCTAGACTTACTTCGGTGGACGGAGAGTGAGAAGAGTACCGGTAGAGAAGCGGAAGAGAGGGAGAGAGAGAGTGAGAGAAGAGCTGGGTTTAGGGGCGATGGTGGAAACAAGACCCAAAGACCGTCGGTAGGTGGCAAACTGGCATGCCACGCGACTAGGTCGTGCCAGAGAGAGAGAGAGAGAGAGTAACAGAGGGGTGGCAAAGAGTGAGAGAAGATAGGGGAGGGTTTGGAGCAGAGCGAACTGTTGCTTCCAACGAGAGCATGCTCTGCCGTGCCGAGTATCTCCGAACGGAATTTTGCGAGCTTTCGCAAACACGATTTCGAGCTTTCTATGCCTCTATTTCTCCGTTTATACACGTATCCGTTTCCGGATTTTTATCTTTCTCGATGTATTCGCGTCCTCGCGTACAAACGTTTCACACTGTGTTTATAAACTGGTTGAGTATCCGAGGGACGTATAATTAGCAATGACAATTATTAGGTCGTGGCCCATATCATGATTAGAAAATAAATAATAATAATAACAATATAATTATAATATTATTATTTATTATTATTAATTATGTAAATTATTGTATACTTTATATAATAATAATTATTTTCATTATTATATCGTTATCTTTAGGTAAATCTATATCTCATTAGATTTCAATTATACACATATATATATATATATATATATATATATATATATATATGCACACGTCTTACTTCTAAACGAGTATTGAAACATCGTTTCTCGGTATAATCTCGCCAGTCACACCTAGAGCAACGGGGATGGGCCGTGGTAAACACTTCGGATTATATCGTTCGTGTAATTGTGCGCCACGACGACGACGACTCGGTGCGTCGTGGGCTCGCATCGAGGGCCACGGCTTATTCTTGAGTAATTGCGCAAAAACCCGTCTAGTCACGTATAAAAGCGAGTTTGAGAAGTGGGCGTGGTGGCAAACTCGATTTCGATCGTCTTCGATCTTTTTTTCTTTTCTCTATTTTTCACGATTTTTCAAAAAATCGACGATCTCGTCTTGCAACCGACTTCTTTTTTTTCCCACCCAGCGTTCATTCTCGATTCTCGATTCTCGATATTTCGACGGAAATAGGTATAATTTTTCATTGACGTGAGAGAAAAGAAGAAACGTACGAGAGGCGTTGAACAAATCTCGTTCTCGTCTCACCGTTGCCATTTTATCTCGCCATATCCCTCGTTTCGTCTCTCGCACCTGCAATCGCGAGAACCTTTCTCTCTCTCTCTCTCTCTCTCACCCCTTCGACAAAGCCAAGCGGTATATACGCGTTTCTTTCAACGATTTATTTTCGATCTCGACGAGGGCGAATTTTTTCGTCCTGTCGACGAGCGAATCCGATCCTCCCGACCGAATCGCTCGTGTTCGATCTACCTCCGTTATTTCTCATGCACAGCGAGCAAGGGGGTTGTCGTATAAGGGATGATGTGGGAGAGACGGGAAGACCCCCAACCCTCGTCCCTTACGAAAAACTTTTCCTGGCCAAATAACATTTTCACATCCCTCTCGCCCGCCCCCTATAATTTTCCCGACAGCAACAAAAACACCAATTTCAATGACGACTCTCGTGCCAACTGTGCGAGCGAAAAAAAAACCAAACAAACACGAAACTCAATCTAAAAAAACAATTTATCAAAAAATATCACAAACGTCTAAAAAAAAAACGCAAAAAAGTACGAAATCGATCTCGATATAAATAATGACACGGTGGCTCGTCGATCGTTTGCGAATCCGCTCCGTGTTATCCAAAAGAGAGAGAGAGAGGGTGAGAGACATACGTAAAAGTGGCGCGAGGCAGGTAAACGGTGAGAGAAAGAGAGAAAGACAGAAAGAGAGAGAGAGAGAGAGAGAGAAGGTAGTACGACGAGGGTTGCGCTGGTAGCGAAGAGAAGAAGGGTTGAAAGGGATTCGTGCGCGGGGAGAGTACGATGCGGCGAGACGCTAAAGCCCGTAGGGTCGTACACATACACGCGTGTAAGTAATAGACGCGGGTGGAGGTGGTTTTGGCTCTCGCACAATGTGAAAAGGACGGCTGTAAATGTATATATAGGTATATATATATATGTATCTATATATGTATGTATATATGTAAGAAGGATATATGTACATGACGAACGATCTCGGCGGTTCGAGCTCGTGTACAACCATAGCGGCCCCCGCTAAGGGAGAGAACGTTGGAAAAAGCACGTAAAACAAAGTAACGACGAAATGCACCGTTCTCCCTCTTTTTTTCCCCCCTCATCCCCTACAGCGCGCAAGCAGGCAAGCGAGCGAAGGGGTGATCTCGCTCGTCGTTCCATCTGCACCCTGCAACCCCCTCCCCTCCCCTCGAACCACCATTTTCGTCCTTCCAGCGAAGAATTTCAGTACTTCGGGGAGATGTTAGGTAGGTACTATATTTTATAGTACATATATATATATATATATTTATATGTGTGTGTGTGTGTATAAGGGTAGATAAAAGCTTGAGTCTACATAGTGCAACGGTCTCTTCTATCCATGGGGAGCGTGTAACCGCTCTGTCTCTCTCTCTCTCTCTCATGGCAAAAGAAACGTCGAACGAAACTACGAAACGTTAAAAACTGGTCGAAAAGAAGGGGTGTGTGTGAAAAAAGGGGCGAAGGGAGGGGGGTTTGGTTTCATAGCCAAGAGAGCGAGAGAGAGATTTGTCCCAAGGTGGGCTACGCGCGAGACCCGGAGATACGAGGGTGTGGGGACGTGTTCTCTCGCGAGCATATCCGCCAGAAGAGGGTGAGATTCTCTCTCTCTCTCTCTCTCTCTCTCTCTCTCTCTCTCTCTCTCTCTTTTGGTACGCGAAGGTGAGCAAAGGGGACTCTCCACGTCAGGATTGCTGAGGTGGTTCGGGTGATACGAAGAGGGGAAGCGAGGAGGAAAAAAGAAGAAGGGTGTGCGTGGGGGGTGGGAGTGAGAAGGCTATCTCGGGCCACAGGGAGGTTATGACAGCCGAGGTATTGAGCGGATCCTTCGTTAAAAAAAACGAGAAGTACCCGCGGGAGGGCGAAAGACCGAGAGAGAGAGAGAGAGAAAGAAGGATGGATGAGGGGTTAGGAAGGGAAAGGGAGTGGTTGGTGGCGGACCGACGAGCTTCGAAGCTTGTACGAGAGAGAAAGATAGAGAGAGGGTAAAAAAGTGAGTCGGAGACTCGCGGTGGAGAAACTCTCGCGGAGAAGCGAGAGGACCGGCGAGATGGGGGGGCAAGGGGACGGGGGTTGGGTTTTGAGAGCCAGGCGTGAGAGTCTGGCTGCACCAACCCTCTCTCCCCTCCGTCACCTTCTCCACCTCCTCCTCCTCCTCCTCCTCCTTTTCCTTTTCCTACTCGCCGCCTCGTACCTCTCTCTCTCTCGTTGCCCAGCGAAAGAGGAAAAAGGAGAGTGAGAAAGTTGTATGTACAAGCATAGGGTAACTCGAGGAGAGCGAGCGAGTTGGTAAGAGTAAGAGAGGTTGAGTGCCGGACGAAAGAGGGAAAAGAGAGAAAACGACAGGGTCCGAGGGGTGAGACCAAGTAACCGAATCCAACGCACCCTTGCTTCGCGCGCCCATCCTCGCACTATCCTAGGGATGGAGGGAGGTAAAAAAAACCCGGTGCACGAGAGAACCACCCTCTCTCTTCTTCCTCTCCTACCTTCCGCATTTTCTTCTCTCTCTCTCTCTCTCTCTCTCTCTCTCTCTCTCTCTCGCTCTTCCTCCCTTTCCATCTCACTATCCTCTTTTTTGCTTTTTTCGGCTTGACGAGACTGCGCTCCTGGCGCTCTCTCGTTCTCTTCTCTCTTCGAACCACTTCCTTTGCTCTCTCTCACTCTCTCTCTCTCACTCACTCACTCACTCACTCACTCACTCACTCACGTCTTTTCTCTCTTCTGATATTAGTTTCTTCCTCTCTCTCTTTCTCTCTCCCTCCTTCTCTTTCTCTCTCTCTCTCTCCTTCTCTTTCTCTCTCTCTCTCTCTCTCTCTCTCTCTCTCTCTCTCTCTCTGTCGCTGTCTTCAGTCCTTTGCCATCTCGTTCGTGCACATTTTTGTTCGTTTCTTTGCCTAATAGCATCCCCCCTCGCAACCTTCCCGAAACCATCCCCTCGTCGCATACTCGCTCTCATTTTATTATCTCCATATCTTCGTGACCGTCGCTCATGGTTTCGTTCGCCCGGCTCATTTTCCCTTACGCACCCGCGACCACTCTTTTCCACTCTTTGTGAGGCCCCGTTGGGTTCCTTGCACCTCGGAAAAAAATATTCCGCGTGATCGTCGGACGTCGCAACCCGCGGTGAGAGTGAGCCCTTTCTCATCCCTTCCTCTATAACCGCTTCTCTTCTCTACCTGCTTCGCTTCGAACCCCTTGCACCCTCTCTCTCTCTCTCTCTCTCTCTCTCTGCACCCCACTCCCCTCCTTTCCTCCCTCCCGGCAACCCAACAACCAACATCGTGGCAACGCTCGTCTCTCGGATTCTCCGACACACCGTGTTGCCTTGCCCGTAAAAAACTACTTTTATATTCCGAACCTCACCCCCTACCCCCCAATCCCAAGCTACGATGCTCCTGGAAGGAAAAAAAAATATATGTGTGGGTGGATCTCGGAGTTTTTACTTCACTACCGCATCCTTCTCCTCCCCAATCTCACCCCCCAACTCCACCACGTCTCTCTGTCTTTCTCTCTGTCTTTCTCTCTACACAGTGAAATAGACACGGAGGTTCGGTTTGGTCCCCGGACCATCCTATCCTCTCGTTCCGTCTCTCGCGATCTTCCTACAGGCCCGAGGAATACCTGGTTCGCGTTTACGTCAGTAGATAGGTACGGGGAAATATGCACGAGGGGGATGAAGGAGAACCATCGTGCTCGCACACCACCATTCTATGGATCTTCTTTCACCCCCTTTTTTATTCCTCGTCTACCCCTCTCCCACCTTGCACCCTCTTTCCCCGCTCCTTCTCTCTTTCTCTTCTTTGCTCTTCTTTGTCGCTCGCTCTCTTTCCCGCTTTCGGTCTTCTCCCTTATTTTCATCCACTCGTCGTTATTACTTTCCTCGGAAGAAGAGTCTCGGGGCATACTCGGTTTAGTTATCGTAGCAATAAGGCCTGTTGCGTTCGCTTTCAGCGAACGTTTCTTTTTTGCCTCGCCCTTATTTTTCGGCTCTCTTATTTCATGTTCTTCATCGGAGTGGGGATGGGGGTAGTAGTAGTATATTTATCTCGTAAAATTTTATCATTTTTTAACGATGGTTCTCGTTGCTTTCTTGTGTGTGTGTGTTTTTTTTAATTTCGTCAACGTCGCGAACTTTTCGATTATTATTATTATTTTTATTTTAATTTCGTCCAAGTCTGGAACATTTTTTTGCTGGTTTTTCGCTAAATATTATAAGTAATTATTGCAAGCGAAAAATGATTGTTATTTATTAACGAGGGGAATGTGAAATTGTTACTTACGAGATGAAAAAGTTCATATTTTCATTTGTTCGCATTAAGACGTACGCTGGGTAAGACCGAAAGCTTGATAATAACAAAATTTGAAGAAAAACGTACATGGGAGAAAGAAAAAAGAAATGTAATCAAATTTTCCCAGAGATTATGGAAAGAGAGAGAGAGAGAGTTGGTAGAACTGGGTAAAGTCTCTGGCCCCGCTGAATTCATTAACGGAAGGCGCGTGAGACTTCGTCTTCCGCCTCGGGTGTCAACTCGTCCCGAAGAAATATACCCATTGAAAAATCATTTTCTATCTCCCCGGCCTCGTAACCACGACTTTTTTTCTCTCACCAATCTGATAAATAATTAATTCGTGGTTAACAATGTTGGAAAATAAAGAAAAAAGAAAACTCGTTATTAATGACGCAATTAGTTGAAAAAGGTTCCTGGCAACGCCGACAACGCGATTACGCGCAATAATTCCGCTCCCATTAACGGCGAATTTAACCTGAAATGAAAAGATCTTTAATATTTCCTCGAAATCAAATATACCACAGAAAAAAGAAATGCATTAAAATAACGTCCCTCTTCTTTCTCGTACTTTTCACATTTTTAATTGCCCCCACCCCAAAAACAAGAAAAGAAGAAGAAGAAAAAAAAGAAACGCTCGAAAACGTAGAAAACGAACATCGCCAATATTTTTTTCAAAGCTTTCAGCTCGTAACGAAAAGCTTTTCGCGAACGTAGCGATTCCAAGCGAAATAAAAAAGTCGAAGAAGAAGAAGAAGAAGAAGAAGAAGAAAAAGAAAAAAACGAAAGAAAAAAGAGAGACGAGCGAACATAAAATTGGCGCAAGGACTTTGCCTCAGGGAATGAGTCGATGGGTTCCGAGAGAGAGAGGGAGAGAGAGGCCCTCCCCCCCCCTCTCTCTCACCCCGTAGTGACGGAAATGCAAGCTTTGGAAATGGCTGGCCAAGACGGGTAGACCGAAGGAAGGAGCGAGCGAGAGTCCAAGGGAAAAAAAAAGAAAACGAAGACTCGGTGCTAGGGGATGATTGAGCGGGGTTGCACCTGAACGGTCGAAGAGAGAAAGAAGGGCCACCTTGGGCTCTCCTCGTAATGGGAAAATCGATCAGGGAGCGTACGTCAGTAGCTATATATATATATATATATATATAGTCGGTTCAGCCGAGTAGTAAGGGCACGCGTATGGTCTGTCGTTTTATCTCTAACCCCTTCCTCCATATCCCTCTCTCTACTTTTCCTCTTGTTACACATTTTTCCGACTCTCTCTCTCTCTCTCTCTTTCGAACTCAATGCCCACGGCAAACTTTGATCTCTCGGAATCGTTGAAATTTTATGTCCTTCTATTTCCGCCCGTCGCTCCGCATGCGTCCGTGTTTACTCCCGGATATACTTATATATATATATATGTAGGCACGTGTGTGTCGCGATGTATAGGTCTAGAGTAGTACTAGGCTGTAGGCTGCACAGCCTGACTCCGCCTGGTGCGTCGGCTTCACGCCCGTTATTAGTTTAACGCGACAGAACATGTGTTTTCGCTATATCGGCAAATAAGCGCGTAGACGCGTTAAAATGCCACCGTTTTCTTTTTAGCTTCTCGAATTTGTCCTCGAATCGTCGAGACAAATCGAATTTTGAAAACGTTTCACGGGAAAATTGTCGCGTTCGATCGTTCGCGCGTCACGTCCTCGCAATTGTCAGAAACGATTGTTCAACGGATCCAAGGTCGTGAGAATTTCCATGGGTGCGATTAACGATCGATCGTTTCGATTATTATCGATAATTTTCATAATGACATTTTTCTTTTTTCGGGTTTTTTTTCTGTTTTGCAGAGATTTTGGTAATGGAAATATTCCAAATTTGTGAGGATTCGCGAATTCTCTGGTATTTTTCTTGATCTCGTATCTCGATTGACCCACATTCTTCCGGATTGATCCGACACACGGGGAAGCCAGAGACTTGGTTAGACTTGAGAGAGAGAGAGAGAGAGTCTGATTTGTGCAATATATACTCAACGTGTGTCGCGTTGATGAATCTCAATGAGCAATTTAAAATGTTTCGAATAGACCGAGTGCCAATTATATTACCATTCGTACGATTATATCATTGTTATTATAATTATCGACAAGGGAACTATATGCTTGAAAATCGTGTAAATTTCAACCACCAAAATTACATAAAACAATATTTATACATACATAAATAAAAAAACAAATATATATATATAAATGAAATTTATCACTCTATCAAATTCTTTCTCACTTGCAGCAAAACAAAAAATCAACCGAATCTCGGCGAAAAAAAAAAATCTCGTAAAAATGTATCGATCACTATCGATTTTATGTCTGCTTCGGCCTACATTCTCGTTTCAATGGAGCTCGATTCAGCAACACACACATGCGAATAAACAGAACGCGTCACTGACGTTTTCGCCTACACAGCCTTTCAGCAATCTTTCCCGGATCGATATCTCGCGAGAATAAATTATTCTCGACCGAAAGATCGTCACGATCTTCGTACGTACACAAAAAAAGGCCAAAAATTTGTATTATTTTTATTGTATTAAAAAAAAAAAAAAGAAAAAGAAAACAAATTACAACCAATGAAATCATCACGTTTCTCCAACCACGTATCTTCGAGCTCGCGTATCCCTACCTCAACAAATAATTCCTCGTCGTATTATTCGGCGACGATATCGTCTGACCTCGAAAGGAGCCTTAAACGACGCTCTCTCGTGACGTCCGTACGAAGTTGCTAATTCGCATGGCCCGAGTTTCCCCTTCGGGCTCAACAGTTGCAGCCGAGTATGTGCGAGAGAGCCGACTGCATCGAGAAATGCTACGAACGTACTTCTCCTAATACGTACACACACACATATATTTTATATACATATATACATATATATATATATATATATATATATATATATGTATATATCAAAAGTTTATAGTAATCGTGTGTCTGTGTGGACGCGGGAGGGTCGCACGAATCGCTCGCCACGCCATGCCAGTCCGAGTGACCTAAGAGACTTTACCGAGTTCCTAACGATTTTTCTTTCCCTCTCTTTCTCCCCTATACCCCCCACTTGTTCGCTCTTTCTCTCTCTCTCTCTCTCTCTCTCGTTCTCTCGTTCTAACTCTCTCCGTCTCCCCTTGGCGACCGCGCCGAGGGTTCAATGACGTCGTTGGGGCTCTGTCGTGTACGCGCGCTCGGCGCGTCCGAAGAGAAGAAAGAGGGAAGAGGGATGGCAGAAGAGAGGGTGGTATAGTGCAAGCTCGCGCGACGAGGAAGGGCGAGTGGTGTGCGGGAGGAGGGAGGGCGGGGGAGGGAGAGATAGTCGGAGGACACCACCGACGGCGCCTTCGCTCGAAAGCTTGCGCTTGGGCGATAGCCCGAACCACACGCGCGCCCGAGGAACATCTAGCCAATGTTCGCTTCTCTCTCTCTCTCTCTCTCTCTTTTTTTTCCTCTGCCCTCTGTCTCTGTTGCTCGCTCGCTCGTGTTGCTTCTGATAGAAATGCAAAGCCGTATATATGTTTGTGCAGAATGTAGTCCAGTTTCGACCGAGACACGGTCGAATCGATCTTTGGCTCTCGGAACACACATCGTTGCCCTTACCACTTCGCGTGTATACGCTCGTGGACACTGTATAGCACTCTACCGATACTTCCTCTTCCTGTCGTCGCTTCTCTCACTCTCTCTCTCTCTCTCTATATATATATATATGTATATATATATATATATATATATATATATGTATATATGTGTGTGTGTGTGTGTATAGCTCACTGGTGGTGCTTCACTCGCCCTCGTCGTACATACTTTTAGGATGTTTGGCACCGACTGTATACATAAACCCGTTCTCCGTTACTCTCGCTCGCTGAAACCCGAACGGAATACCAATTGTTCGGTCAATCGTACAACGAGACAAACACCGAAAGTCGTCGAGTTGGGACGGTATCGACGGTGATTCGATACGTTCGTCGAATATTATGGAAGTTGACGGGGATGAAAATATTTGCAAGATTTTCATGTTTTTGAAAAAACAAAAATTCATCAAATTTGAAAATTGATCCAAATATTTGAGAATTTTGAATTAATTTTTGGGCTATTTTTCCATGTTTTTGTAGATTTAATTTAATTAAAATCATTGTAAATTAGGTACTTATCGGTCGAATAATTATTGAAAAATTTCCAAAATTCTTCATAATATTTTTCCACTCGAGGTTCGATACGAAAACGCTTTTTTTGTTTTATTTGTTTCCTATAATGGTCGCGAGATATTGAATTACGAGATTACACCCCGTTTTGCCACGTGAATTCAGCGAAATTCGCAAAATGTTTGCAGTTCGATTGTTTCGTCTGGGTGGTCTATCGAGGGTAAATAGTTCCAGCGAAAACCACGCTTCGTTCACTCGTGCTAGTGGTGGTGGTGGTGAGTAGGTCCTCTCCTGTTTCTCGTTCGTCGTCCAACGACTCCGTTCCATCTTTCACTCTCTCTCTCTCTCTCTCTCTCTTGCTCTCTCCATCTTCCTTTTTCCTCTGTTTTTCCAAAGCAAACTTGGAAAGATAAGACAAGACTAAACCATAGTGAGCATGGTCGAAAGTTCTCGTAAGAAACGAAAAGAAAGAGAGAGAGAGAGAGAGAGAGAGAGATAACATAAGAAGGTTGCAGTCGCAGTGACGAAGAGACAAAATGAAGAGTGAAAAAAAAAGAGAGAATCCCCCCAGAAAAGAACTCGAGTTTCGCGATGGTCGTCGATCGACGAGGGGTGACCGATTCTTCAAAGTCCGTACACGTACCTATATATATACGCTTCTTTCTCCATCGGCGAAACGCGACCGAGAAAGATAGAGAGAGAGAGAGAGAGAGAGAGAGAGAGAGAGCGCGCGGATAGAGCGTAAAAAAGGAAGAAAAAAATGAAAAACAAATAATAAAAAAAAGAAAAAAAAGGATATAAAAACGAGATCGAGCGGATAAGGGATGAGGAAGAGGACATAGAGGTGAAGGGAGTGAGTCGGGGGTGGCTGCGAGGCGGGGGGTGAGAGCCGGGGCTGCAGGTGAAAAAGGACGAGGGGGCAGTTCGCTCGCAGCCAGGCAAGACAGGGAGAGGAAGGGGGTGGGGGAGGAGGATCGGATGAAAGGACGCTTACCAGCTACTACCTATTGATCGCCAATTCTTTTTCTCCTGTTGCATATTAGGCGCACTCTGCTCCTCTTTCCCTGTGGTCCTACCTCCCCCCTTCCTTCCTTCCTTCCTCCTTCTCTCTCTGTCTCTCTCTCTTTCTCTCTTTTTCTCTCTTTCCTTTCGATCCCTTTCTCCGACGCCACCTCCACCTCGCACGTCGACCCCCCCTCCCCTTCCCCTTCCAACTACTCACCACTTGCCCATTCCGTCCTCGTGGCTACGCGAATCTACCCCTACACGTATTTCACGAGAAGGGGGAGGGGGTTGAACCACCCCTCTTACACCACCTCGCGCAACCCTCGTGCATCGTCCGGTCGGTTGCGCGACGCTCGTTCGCTCTCTCTCTCTCTCTCTCTCTCTCTCTCGTGTTCTCTTTGCCCTTCGGCTCGTCTCTCAATCCACCCTCTATCTTTCTTTCCCTCGCTCTCTCGCTCTCTTTCTCTCTCCGTCTCATCCCCTTCGGCCTCGCTGGCCAACTCTCTACACATTATAGCTCGCACTTTATGTACAAGAGCTTTTTTTCTTTCTTTTCCTCACTTTCGTTACTTTTACTTATATAGACCTTGCATCGAGGGTGCAATTGTATATATTTTTATACCTTTGCGCAGCTCGAAACGCGTAATAGCGAGGGATATTATTGATACGCGTTCGGTCACCGTTCTCCCGGGCGACGGTAGTGCACCAGGGATTTTACTGTTTAACGAAATTGCCTATTTTTACGTACCATTCCGTACGTCTTTTCTTTTCTTCGTACAATTTTATTTTTTTATGGCGAAAGACGTTGCGATGCTTTTTTTTTCTTTTTTTCTTTTTTTCTAGGTAGAATATTTTTCTACACCCTTTTAAAGCCCCGAGTTCGCGTCTCGCGCCTTTTTGTCTTATCCCATCGAGGAAATAGGTTTTAGGGGAGTGCGACCGCGAGATTTCCGGTAACACCTCGTCGCGTCGAGCTTCTACGAGAATATTGGACTTATCGCGATTCGTTTTACGACCCTAAAAGCTCTTTTTCCTTATTTCTATATTTTCCACCCTCTTTATTTCTACCCTCGTTTTACCAAAAATCATATACAAGATGAAAACCTTAAATTCTACGAATCAACGTCGTTTTCTCTCACCTTTATAAATCGTTATTTATAATACGAAAATACGAATTTTCGATCGTTTCGATTTCGTGCCTGTTTGCCGAAGCGACGTCGCAATTATTGAATTAGTCCCGTTTGGACGCGCGATAAAAGATGAAAAAGAAGAAAAAGAAGAAGAGAAAAAAAACCCAAGTAGAATTCCAAATAAAAAAGAAGGAGATAAAAACAGCGATACGCGCTTATCGAATAAATCCTCGATCGAAAGATTCGACGATGCTAAAAGAAAGTAAAAAAAGAGAAAAAAAAAAATTTCCGCTGACCCACTTGAGAGCAAGTGGCTCGATCTCGACGCTATATTTATACGTATACATAATGGCTACGTGTGTAACGTGTAACGATGTATATACTCAACGTTGCCTTTATCATTTTGGTTGCAGATACGAGGGAGAGATCCGTTGACCCCGTCACCGAGATCAAAGCCGGCGACGCGAAGCCGGCGCTTTAACCGACAGAGAGGGAGAGAGAGAGAGGGAGAAAGAGAGGTAGAGGGTTGCAACTCGACGAGAAAGGGGTAGGTGGTGTCTCTTTGCGGGTGTTTGGTGAGAGAACGCGAAGCTCGAGTCGACGTTGTCGCATGTACGCGACGCGGTGCTTCGGGTAAGTGACGCGTCGGTCGTTCTCCTCTCGCCGGCGAGATAAGAAAGCGACGAAGAGGGTCGAGGGAGAAATATAAAGAAAAAAAAGAAACACACACACAAAAAAAAAAAAAAAAAGAACAAGAAACAAGAAATTCGTTATCTTCGCGGAAGTAAATGGAGACCGTGGAAGAGCCATTCGTAAGAACGAGTAAATATCACGACTCGTTCGTGCCTTCATCTCTCCTCTCACCCCTCCCCGCGGAGCCAGTGAAGAAAGGAGAAAAATTGGAAAAAGAGAATATTTCCAAATAAGAAAAAAGCGAAGAAACTGAAAACCAGTTAAATTTACCCCGATCGCACCCCTTCTTTCGAAAAAAAAACGAGAAATTAAGATCTCTATCGTAAATCCTCGTCGTGATTTTCATCACTGCCATCGACTCTCGTCACGAGAGCTCCGATAGTTGGTTTAAAAGAAAAAAGAAAGAAAACGAGAGAGAGAGAGCGAAACGAAAAAAAACTATTGGCTCGAGAATTATAGCGAAGAGTGGCAGTCGAGAACTCGAAGCTAGAGGGCTCGTTCGTACGGAAAGAGGGAGAGAATCGAGTCCCGCGTCGACGTTCTCTATCTGTGTGTGTCCGTGTGTGCGCCTGTTTTTTTTATTCTTCTTTTTGTCCTCCACCGAGTGGTTGAAATTCGTCTCTCGGAGTGAACGAAGGAAAAATCAGCCCAACGGGGTGGTTTTAAAAAGTGTCCCAAACGACGAGAGGGTACCTTGCGTGACGTTAAACGCATACGCGCGTTTACCCCGTACACAGACGGTGCGGGGGTCGAGGGAGGGTTGAAGAGGGCGAAATCGTGGATAATCCGAGGCGAGAGAGCTCGGATAGAACGAGAGAGGCGAGAAAAGTCTGGAGGGGGAGAGCGGTGGAGGGAGAGAAAAAAAAACTGAAAAATAGAAGAAGAAAAAAACACGAAAGGCAATACTCGAACTCGCTGTATTCGCACGGGAGAACGCGGAGGTGAAATTATACAGACACAGCCACGGTGGCACGAAAACGAGAAAACGAGCACGAACGAGAGACCCGAAGAAATCAGGGAAGAGAATTGGGATAAAGCGTCGACGTCGTCGCGAAATACCGGCGGGGGTGGTGATAAAAAAAAAAGAAAACGGAGGTATATCGCGGTGATACGAGACTTCGTACACGCGGGTACACAAGAGGAAGGCGAAAAAACTCACACATCCTAAGATGTGATTTTAAAAATGGCGGATTGCCCCTATGCTCGCTGCATACAGGAACGTCGACACATCAGGAGGGAACTTCTGCGATGGACAAAGAATATGGTCTTCGTAGTTGGTGAGTTGATCTATGTTTTTATTTTTATTATTTTTTTTTTTGTTAATTATCTTATTAATTAAGAATTTATTTTACTACTTTTTGACTCGTTTTATTATTTTTCTGCTTTTCTGTTTTTGTTTATCCCGCGTTGTTTTTATTCTCGAAGAAAAATGGTTAAAGAAATTATTGTCGCGGTTGAATAATAAGAGTTTTTATTGCTGATTATTTTGTTTACTTTTCATACATTTTTGAATAGGTGTAATTATTATTTCTTGAAGGATGATAATTTTTTTATAATTTTTTAGCTTATTTGATAATTGTAAAATTTTCAAACAATATTTATACGCATGTTTTTCTAAATCTATTTTTCGAAAATTTGAAACAATGTTTTCGAAAAGTTGAAAATAATTTTGTTTTCGATTTTTCCGAGATTGAGTCGGAGGGGCTTGATTTAATCGCCATGTTTGGAACGAGTTACATTTCCTCGTTACAATTAAAAATGCAAATTCATAGAACTACGAACCGTCTTGAAACTTATCAACGAAATTATGTAAATTTTCATTTCGAATGCTTAAAAAAAAATCACCATAACTCTAAACATTATCGTACCGTGTCGAACCATTAAAATAATTACTGAAAGTCGAGACATTCGACTATTCACGCAAAGCGTGAGAATAAACTATTTTAATATCGCATACGCTCTTCGTGACCTTGAAATTCCATCACGCCCGAGATTATTTCACGATGCGTTTTCCCCACTCCCCTCGTTCGGTCATCTTCCTATAAGTTATGCGATAATGAAAAAGCGAGTTTCTCCTTTCGATCGAGCGAGTTGAATCCAGAAGCATTCGCCTTACAAATTCTCCCATCGAAAATCAAAGTCTCGCGCATGCGCATCGAAAACAATTTATCATTTCGAATTGCGATACAAATTTTCCTAAAACTACCTGTTAAACTTTGTCGAGTCACCCCAAGGGGGCTCACCTGTTACACACGTGACTAATAATTCTCGCTGGCCAGCCACATTCACTTTGAAACTTTCACAAGCGGTTCTCGAGGCTATGGCAAAACTTTGGCTCCCTCTCTCTCTCTCTCTCTCTCTCTCTCTCTCTCTCTCTCTCTCTCTCTCTCTCTCTCTCTCTCTCTCTCTCTCTCTCTCTCCCTCTCTCTCTCTGTCTCGTTATACGATTAGCATTTTGAATATCTTCCACTTCTCTAACTCATCCCACTATCCGGTACTCTCGCATTACCATTTTGAATTCGACGTCTTTCGTTCGAGATATCTCGCGCCGTGACCTCGACCTTCACGCGCCCTTGCACGCGATGCAGTTTGTACAGTACAACATACATGTCCACTCTCTCTCTTTTCATCCCTCGCTCACTTTCTCTCTCTCACCCTCTCTCTCTCTCGTACACACACAGACACACACACACTCTCTCGCATACACACACACACACACACACACACACACACACACACAATTTCTTCCTCTCTCTTTCTCCTCTATCCTCTTGCATTTCGCAACGGAGTCTGCGCTCATGATGTGCACCACTCCGAGGCACAGCCCCGATGCACGTGGCTATGTGCCATGTACGACATGTATATATATATATATATATATATATATATATATATATATATATATATATATATATTACATAGATGTGAAGCGAATGTACCTACTATGGCGCGTAGTAGTACACATAGAGTATTACCCGGCACCGGAGCTCAAGCCCTCTCGCCCCCCTCCCCCTCCCTCCCTCTCGGCCCCTCTGCTACCCCCCTTTTCCGTTCACTCTCCTCTATGCGAGGATTGAAGCGCACGAGGAAACCGGACGGCACACCGTGAGAGCTCGTGGTGAGACCTGTTGCGAGTTGAAAACCCGAATCCTGTCTGACTGTACACAGGCCCGATCTCCTTCGTGACTCCCTCTTTCCTTCGTTCTCTCTCTCTCGCTCTCTCTCTTTCTCTCTCTCCCTCTCTTTCTCTTTCTTCGTCCCTCGCGCTCTCTTAGATCGTTCGCGAGTCAAAGCGTCACTCGTATACCTACGTGTTCCCTCTTGCGAGAACTTTTCATCCCCCATAACCGTGAACTTCGTTTTAAACACTTAAACTTTTTGTTTATTGTTTTCGTCGATTTCATTCCTCGTACGTCACAATCATTCACACGAGTGATGACTGTATTTTTTAGGGAAAACAAAAAAATGTCAATTTCTCGTTTATGATACAAATCGGTTGTATAATCGATATAATTTTCTGATTGGTGCGCGTTATCGCTGTAGCGCGTGGTAATTCTCGTAGTTGAATCGGATTTCTCGTAATTGGCCTATGTATTGTGTATATATATATATATATATAGACATGATATATATTCATGTATATCGTATAATGGCGGATTTGAATTTTCATAGCTTCGTGGAAACTGTGTGCGACGCGCGAGATTTGTCCCACTCGAAGCTGAGCTTCTAGTTTCACAAAGTTCGCGTACCCACGCGTATATAAACGCGTTGAATCATCAACGCGCCTATACCGTCGATTAAATCAAAAAGTCATGGAAAAGAATAGATCTTTCAATACATGCGTTTAAAGTTTTTCGCTTGATTAAAATTAATTTTTACTTTAAGTTTGATATTAACATATAACTGATAAATATCATTTTAAAACTATTTACATCAAGATTAAGACGGTGTGTTTATTTCAAATGGGCCAGCGACGTCTTTCTACAATAAAAATGGCGGATGACCACGGAGTACAGAAATAACATTGTCGACATCTAGAGACCTCGACAAAAGATTTTATAAAGTGTCTTTTATTAATATAAAATAATTTTGACAGTAGACTCGTTTTAATTAATAACCTGATTCTCCACAAATTTTGAAATACGTCACTTTTCCATTTAAGCGACGATATATAGACACGTATGTACGAAAGAACATGCGAAGAGTGAGTATACGCTCGAGGAAGGGGGTAGAAAGAGGTATATAGCGCGAAGAATCAGTGGCGCGCGAGAGTATATATAGAAATAAAATTGAACGTTACGTACACGCGTTGCTTCGTATATTATAACGACAGTTGTACCTTTTCGAAACGTATGCAAAAAGTGCCAAACAGGTGTAAAGACAGCCAGACAGAAAGACAGAAAAAGAGAAAGAAGGGTAGTTGGGCGAGGGGTGGTGAATGAGGAAACAAGTTAGCAGTGTGAGAGAAGGAGAAGGGGCGAAGCGTTGACGGGTACTGGAAGAGAGAGAGAGAGAGAGAGAGAGAGGTAAAAGATGGTATGAGGAAGCGAAGTGTAGGTGAAGAAGAAAAGTGGTGGAGGATGGGGTGAGGAGGGATGAGAGAGAGTGAGAGTTCGGTTGATCGTGGGATTGCCAGTTCGGGGATGGAAAATCAGACCTCCGGAACGAGCTTTCTCCCCACTCTTACGGCCGTTTGGCATCAGCCACCCCTCTTACTTCCTCCCCTACTGCTGCTCTTCCTCTCTCTCTCTCTCTCTCTCTTTCCGATTCAACCCCCTTCCCGAGATCGTTGCAACCTCTCCACTCTAGCTCCCTCTCGCTACCCCAGTCTGTCCCACCACTTCCCCATTGCCCAAAGTAAGCTTCGCTCGGCGTCCGCTCTCTCTCTCTCTCTCCCCCTCCCCCTCACCTCGTCCCACGTACCTCTTGCTTCGTATATATATATATATATATAGGCACGTATAACCTTATACACGGTGTGTATAGCGAGCGTTGCACGAGCTGCGTGTCTTGACCACGGACAACCGGCCAGCGCACACGCCGTCTCTCCGTTATAGCCTTCCCCGATGTCGGCGACGCCCGAAACGAAATGCTTCTTTTCTTTCTCCTTCTTTTACCTCGCAGCCGCCATCCCCCTCCCCCATCCTCCTACTCCCTCTCCTTTCACCGAATACCCTCTCTTGCTCTCTCTCTCTCTCTCTCTTTATGTCGTTCTCGTTTTTTCCACTCCTTTCTTCAGTATTCTTTTTCCCTCTTTCTCATTACATCCCGTACATTTCGGGCGTACTTCTCCCTCAAATTTTATCTCCTACTCTTTCTCTACCCTCCCTCTGTCGTTCACTTTTCTCTCTCTCTCTCTGTCTCTGTCGCTCCCGCTTATTCACATTTCTTTTCGCTTCTACCCCTCTCCTATCACCGTTCTTTTACGTCTCCCTCGGCACTGTTTCTTCGCACTACCTGTTTTTATTTCTCTCCCGCATGCTTTCGCTTCCCGCTTTCTCGCTCGTCGCGCGACTATCCTCTTCTCCACCCCACACCCTCCTCCCTCCGTATCGCCGTAGTCGCGAGATGTTTCCCCTCGTAAAAACCACCCCTCTCGACGATTCTAGGCGTTCGCCTCCCCACCACGAAGCCGACTCTCGTTTCGTTGCTCTCTACCCTTCTCCGACCTACCGAAGAAACCCTCTCCTTTATCATATTTCTTTTTTTTAGTGTTTGTGTGTATGTGTGCTTTTTTTTCTTTTTTTTTTTTTTATTATTAATTTCTTCTTTTTTCTTTCTTTCTTTTGGAATAAGAACGCGGAAGGTGTTTCGCTCTTGCTTCGTTGTACACCATCGCCATTACCTCCGACACCGTCGTCGTTCCCTTTAGGGCGCGACAGTTTCGTCACTCTCCTCCCTCTCTCTCTCTCTTCGCTAAAATCTACCCCCACTTTGATCGGTGCTTCTTTTTTACTCCTTCCGGTAAAACTCTATTTCTCGCTCTTCCCCCACCATCCTCATTGGTTATTCCCCATTCCTCGCCCCCTCTTTCTCTCCCTCTCTTTGCCTCCCCTCAGTCTGGAATATTATGTTTCCAATCTTTTGAACAACGCTCCGTGTGACAATTCTAAAATTAATAGGTATTTCCAAAATAAGCGATCTCGAAAAAAAGTTGAATAACTTGAAATGATTATTATTCGATAATTACCAAAAACTATCATCACTGTTAATTACGCTTCGTAAATTAATTAACCCTATTCGCGCATTATTCAAAGGCTTTTTAATTTTGCCGAAAGGAATGTTCACGAAAAAAATCCTAATTGCATCTCGCTGGTAACAAAAGTAAAACAAAAATGAAAGTAACTCGCTAACCACCCCAACCAAAAACAAGGTAACATTCGAGAAATAATTATACCGCGATACCTTCGAAACGAACCAAAACAAAAATGCGTTGCCTTCGATTCTCGATCGACGTAGTGGAGCGACGAGGGTCGAGGGGGATTGAAACTGGCGCACGATAGGGGATGACAAAAGGGGTCGAGGGTTCGTTTTCCCGAAAGCGCGGGCGATGTGAAAAGAGACGAGGAGGAGAGAGAATGGGGAAACGAAGGAGACACGTGGGAGGGGATTGGATGATACGAGGGATAAAGCGAGAAGGAAAGACGATGAGAAGGAGGAGGAGGAGGAGGAGGAGGAGAGAATTGGTGGGCGAAAAGGGAAGCGCGCGAATAGTAGACTGCACAGGGAATACGTAGGTACGTAGACGTGTATCGAGAGAGAGAGAGAGAGAGAGAGAGAGAGAGCGAGGGACGTGAGGGGTAGAACGAAAAGAGGACGAGGGGTGTAGTGGCAAGGGTTGAAAGAGGGTGAAGAGGGTTGGAAACGGCGGAGAGGAGGATTCTCGTGTGGAACGGAAGAAACGACGACAGTCGGTTTCGCGACGCGACCGGGGGCGGGAGGACGCCATCGAGGCAGGAAACGAGGCCGCCGGTGTGCTTTTGCTCGCTGTTGGCCACACGAACACGCGTGTGCAGCATCCTCTGCAGACACCATTTTTTTTTCTATACACGAGAAAAAAAAAATTAAAAAAAAATATATATATATATATGTGTGTGTGTGTGAAACACGAAAGTATACGTTTAGTAAAATATACACGTGTATACCAAATTTGTATAACTCTCTCGCTCTCCCCCCGCCCAAATCCAACCCCCTTAATCCGATAACTGAAAAGCAAGCAAATTTTTCGTTTTTTTCTTCTCCGTCGCAAGATGACGCCGAAATTTTCGTACGAAAGCGGAAATTTGCGAAGAAACGATATTACGAATAGTGACGGTGAATTTTCGTGATAGTCGAAAGAGAGAAAGAGAGAGAGAGAGAGACGAAAGAAGATTTGAAAATAAAAAAAAGGGGAAAGTAAAATGAAATCTTGAGAAATAAAAGATTGAAAATAATTGAAACTGCATCCGTCGATATATGCGCCTCGGGGGGGCGACACGCTATCGCGGCATCGACGGACTTTATATCAATCGATCCATCTGTCACTCGGTCGGTCGCGCATCTTCTTAGTATCAATTTCGTGTAGTGGGGGTAGTTACGAAGGTAGTTCGCGAGAGGGCGGGAAATAGAGGAGGGTCGAGAAAGGGGCGCGAGAGAGAGAGAGGTGGGGGGATGATGCCGGTGGAAACTAGAAAGAAAATTAGCCCCGAGTGAAGCGAAGCGAAGAAACGTCGTCGTATCGTGGCAAGAAATATTCGTCGATTTACAATTTTATCATCATCAAAAACGACATTTCGTCGTAAGAATTAAATCTTACATCGTTTCGAACTTTTTACTTTTGGCACGATATGCTGGTTTTTCTCGTTTTTCTTTCCGTTTTTTCAAAATCGTAATTATACAGTGAGCACGATGTTATGAAGTGCGTCGAATGCAACAAGCTGCCGTCGCGAGTGTTAACGCGACGAGGGATCAGTTTTCTTGTGAAAAGTTTCAACGTCTCGACGGGGAGATAAAATTGATCCGAAAAAAAGAAAGAAAAAAAAGAAAGAAAAATTATTATTTTTTGTTTTTGTATTTTTTTTTGTTGAAAATTTGAAATATCGTTACGTTCTCGATCACGTGGTTCGTTCGAAACGCGTGAGAAGGAAGAAACGGTGGGAATAAGCGAAACAAACAAACAAAGCAAAAACAAAAAGGAAAAATTGTAATGAAACGATGATCGAGGACAACGAACCCACGAGGACCACCAGCACATCCGCCTCATTCGGGCTCGAGGTCGACGCGACGCTCGAACAACTCGTTTTACTTTGAACGAAGTCGATTAGGTAAATACTCGAAACAAAAACCAACAAAATATAATTTTTTTTATAAATTTTTTTACGTCGTAAAATTAATTCTCAAGGATTCGAAAGTAAATATATTTTGTCGCCTTAGTAAGTTGTAAAAGAAATGAAATTACAGGTGTGAGTTTCCACGAGCGCGTGTAAAAAAATTGTTATCGATAGAAATTTGGAGAATTTACGTCGATGTGCGTTAAGGGCGCGCGCGGTCGCCTGTCCGATCGTTCGATTAAACTCGTTTCCCAACGACAAATCGGAAATCCATGCTGGTCGCAATTTCCGTGAATTAATCGTCAATTGCGCAACTCTGTCGCACGTGTAGGTCCCGCATGCATCCATCGCTCTCTCTCTCTCTCTCTCTCTCTCTCCCTCTTTTCATCTCTTCTTCTCTTCCTCCCTCTCTCTCTCTCTATATATATATATATATATATATATATATATACATATAATCCACATTGAACACGTAAATTTTGGTTGACCCGTGCGCCGCGCACGCGTTTTCCAATGTTGACGTCGATTATGGTCGATTATCGTCGATTACGACAAAGCGTAGGACGTAATATACGACGTTAAGAAGTTTGGTGGGTAAACCGCGTGAAACTAAGTCGATCGTGAACGAACTTTTGACCACCAGTTGCGCAATCGCGCAGCCTAAACTCGATCTATTTATCGTTTTTTTTCGTTTTTATTTTATTCTTTCGTTCAATTTCTCATTCTTCGATAGAAAAATATTGCCAACGATCGAGAAAACGAGAGGAAAGGAAAAGGAAAAAGAAGGAAAAAAAGAAAATGTATGAAAAAAATTTCCAACACTTCACCAACTTTTGGTGAATTTTGTTCGAAGGTCTAAAGCGTTGAGTCATACCGATGATATTTCACCCTTGGTACGTGCATTTTCAAGAGGAGCCCCCGTTTCTCATGGGTGTGGTTTCATCGTCAGCGTCATATAGAAAATCGAGCTCGTTGCAGTCGGGGGTAGTAAGCGAGGGAGAAGGGCGAGGAGGGGGGTTGATTTTTAAAAATACAATAAAGTCGATAACGTTACGGGCAAAGAAGACCCCCATCGGCTAGCTCGTCTCCCCCGCGCCACCCCTTTCGTCCCTTCTCACTCTCTTTCTTTCTCTCTCTTTCTCTCTTTCTCTCTTTCTCTTTCTCTCTCTGTCTCTCTCCATACTCGCCATATCGGGCTTCGCGGCGGTATGGAATAAAGGAGCAAAAAAGAAGCGAGAGAGAGAGAGAGAGAGAGAGAGAGAAAAATGAAGGCGAAGAGTGCAGCTGCGTCAGGGAGGAGGCGAACGAGCGGGTGGTGATCGTTAAAAGCCGCATAAAAAAGGTAGCGAGAATGGCAACAATAAAAATTCGTGGGCATTCGTGTTTCACCGTCGTTGTCGTCCTCCACCTCCTTCTCGATCCAACCCTCCCGCCGCGCTCTTTCTTTCTTCTCCTTCCTCCCTTTCTTTCTCCCCAAGCTCGGTCGTTCCGGAGGGCGTAGGACATTCGCGTGGGTTCCGCAGGAGGGTGGCTTCTTCTCCCTTGCCTACGAGGTTGCAGGGTGCAACGAGAGCTTTAGATTTCCTGGGCGAGAGGCGAATGAACAAAAAAAAATAAAAAAAATAAACGTAAGAGAGAAAAGAAAAGTAAGGGAGGAGGAAAGAAAAAAAAAACACGAAAAAAGAATAAAAGAAAAAACAAAGAAATGATGGAAAAACAACGCGGAGGAAAAAGGATGCTCGAAAGAAATGGCGAGGAAACGAGAGCGAGGGAGGAAACGAGAGAAGGCGTGGTGGGGGGAGATGGTCCCTCGATACCGACGGTGGACCAAGGGGCTCTGTTGGTAGTGGAAGAGGGACGAGAGAGAGAGAGAAAGAGAGAGAAGGGCTGCGTAATGAAACGATATTGAGTGGCTATACCGGGGTCGAGGGAGGCAATAGGAAAGGAAAAAGATGGAGAATAGAGGCTGAACCGAGAGTGTGTGAGAGAAAGGAGGAATAAAAAAATAAAAAAAAGACACCGTACAAGGCAGTATTGGGTGAGAAAGTGCATGGGGTAGAGAGAGAGAGAGAGAGAGAGAGAAAGAGTGGGGAGGAGTCGTCTTCGAGCCCCTCCGTCGATTGACCTCGCTTCGACGAAAGGTGGCGGTGCAGGGGGGAGGGAGAGGAGGCGAAAAGGGTGCGCCTGCACCCAGAAAGCAGCGCGAAGGAGAGGGATGAAAGCGAGTCAGGGGGTTGGTCCCGAGGCGAAATCCTATAAGGTGTGTAACGACGAGAAGGGGCGAGAGAGAAAGAGAGTAGTTTTCACGAGGGGTGGGGCAAATTTCACGAAGATTATCCACCGCTAGGTAATATCGGTCCGAGCTTTCTCAACGAGATCCTACGCGTTACCTCGCAAACCTCCAGATTTTCCGATCATCCCCTAAACCCATTATGCCAAATCATAAAAAACAAAAAAAAAACAAAAACAAAAACCAGAAACGAAAGAAATGAAAAAAATTGCTACGAAACAAAAATTAATAATATTCCCACGATACGAATAATAATGTCAATCGTTTGGAAATATCCGCGAAAAAAATTCCAAATCGTGAAAAAATATTCAAAAATTCGAAAAGAACGAAGTAAAAAAAATAAGCCTAGGGTAGGAAAAGTTTATCGACGAGAAACGTAAGAGAAGATAAGATCACAGGAAAAGGAGCGAGTGAGAGAGGGAGAGGGTGTGCGTGAGAGACGGGAA